>JAODTR010010309.1:5410-55122 GCA_025399935.1 Amblyopsis rosae | reverse complement strand
TCCATCCATCCATCCCATCCCATCCACCCATGCATCAACCATCCATCCACCCATCCATCCATCCCATCCCATCCACCCATCCATCCATCCACCCATCCATCCACCCATCCATCCATCCATCCACCCATCTATCCCATCCCATCCATCCACCCATCCATCCATCCACCCAGCCACCCATTCATCCATCCACCCATCTATCCCATCCCATCCACCCATCCATCCAGCCATCCATCCATCCATCCATCCACCCACCCACCCATCCATCCATCCACCCATTCATCCATCCATCCACCCACCCATCCCATCCATCCATCCATCCACCCATCCATCCCATCCATCCACCCACCCATCCCATCCACCCATCCATCCATCCATCCATCCATCCATCCATCCATCCCATCCCATCCATCCATCCATCTATCCATCCACCCATCCATCCATCCATCCATCCACCCACCCTTTCATGCTGTTCCCTGCTCCCCCCGACAGGTACCCGTTCCCCACCGTCTTCAGCACCTGCAGCAAGAAGGACCTGGCGGCCAGCCTGGAGAAGGGGGTGGGCATGTGTCTGTACAACATGCCCGAGGTCAAGGTGCTCTATGGGGGCCAGAAGTGTGGCAACGGCTACGTGGAGGAGGGCGAGGAGTGCGACTGCGGTGAGACAGAGGTAAAGCACAGTGGGACGTACGGTAGAGTGGATGCATGTGCTGGGACTGCATAAAGGGGGAATGCTGGTCTTTTTCCACCTCTATAGCAGCCTACCTTGCTGCATGCTTTCCTATCTGTGGGCAGTTCGAACCAACACATTCGACTAGAGTTGAGTTTAGACCGTTTCTGTCAGTCTCGTCTGTGGAGACTCTACAGTGATGATGTAATATGTGAGAGAAAGTGAATACCAGCAGAATCTCAGATGTAAACAAGCAGATATTGTTCCTGGTAAATGTTACAGGCTTCAAAAGGACCCATTTTGGGTGTGTTATTATATGATGAATTATAGTTGATGGAGTCTCAGCAGCGGAAATGGTAAGAAATGAATTGTTTAATTCGAAGTTTGTCACAAGTGGTCACCAACTTTGGAGCAGTGAGGGAAACTGAGGACAAATACTGTGTGGATAGCGTTCCCCTTTAACATTTAATGGCCTTGACTTTGCAATCGACGTATTGATATATTGGGTGTCAAAACATTATCACACAAAAAATTCCATGGCCCAAAGAAAAGGATGCTAGCTAAACCAGACCAATACTACACAAGCCCTGCAAAATAAGCCACAACATACACACGCACCATAGCAAAGCACCAGAGGCCCTCCAAATAAAGCACGTTATTTACATCATTCCACATGTTCTGAACAGTGTCCAGATAGCCTGCTGTGGTGATGTAATTTGCTTCTCGCAGGCTCATTAATCAAAGGCGCTGTCCAAATGCCTGGCAAATGAAACAAACAAAAGTGTAATCCGGGTGAGGCTAAAGTGAGCTTTCTTTGGCTGTGCCATACAAACAACTGAGACATAGGCACACGCACGCAAGCACACGCACGTACACGCACACACACAGCCTCACAGAGAAGGGAGCTGAAGCGGATATCAGCACGCACTCGTCCTGACAGCCAAACAGCTTACACAGACCACAGCGCTTGTGTTGTTTGAACCAAGAACACATAACACCTAACACCATCGCTGTGTTTCTCTGAGTGGCCATGTCACCAGTGAGATTAATGGTAAGAGATATGGAAGAGGTGTTCCAGACGGGAGAGGTTCAAATGAAAGCTCCACTGCATGCTTTTTTTTCACATTTCATAAGACAGAATAGCCTACAGCCATACAACCATCTGTGGGGATGCATATGTTTGCGCACACTTCATCAAATCCCCTCCAGATTTGACTTCATCTTGGCGCTCTAGATGAACAACCACAAAAAGATGCTTATATTCCAGAAACACCTTTATTCTGATACATCGCACAAGTGTGTGCGATGGACAGTTTGATGAGGTAGTGTTATAACAAAGCCATTACAATCAGGACGAAATACACACCACAGCACAATACCAAGTATGGTGTTTTTACATTGGCCGACATTACAACCACCCTGGCCCTCTGTAGCCTTTATGATCTCACCACAGAGGGCTGGGGTGTTTTGGGCCTCAGGCCCACTTGGACAGGGGGATGAAAGCATCCTTCCCTCCTCACTCGAAACAATAGCCTGACGTCAGTGAATAGCTAGTCTCGTAAAAAGAAAACACACACATCAAACTTAAATGACCGCACCAGGCCAGCTGCCTTTGGCACTTAGCTATCAACACGTCACTCGATCATTGAGAGTCAGAACCCCGCCGGCGGACGTGTCTCGATAAGGGGCGGAAGATAGATGGGTGACCGAGGTGTCTGGGCGACGGGGAAGACAATTTGGAAAGACAAAATTGATGCGGCGTCAAGTGATAAAAGCGAGCATCTCCTCGAGGTCTCCCAATGCCACATTCCTCCACTTGTGTTTATCTCTCGCTCCTCAAGGCCCTCTTGTTCCACAGACGGCCAGCTGATGCTCATGTTGTGCTGAAGTGTCTGCACGCTTTGCTGCCTCTCTCAAGGCGTTTCAAATCCCAACACTGGCACATCCTCACACTATGTTTTATCCACATTCAATATGAGCCTGGGACAGATATTCAATATTTAAAACAACATAATTCGGTGTCTATCTAAACATTTTTTGATGCATTTTCGTTGACAAGACTTAAACATTAGTGGTAAATTAAATTTAAAAACTCTCCCTGCGCATTATTTAATTGCACACATAAGTGTGCAGCACAGTGTTAAAGCTGGCTGGCAACACTGTCTTGTCACAAATGCGTTATAATCATAATATAAAGGATTATGATTTGAAGGGACAAAATACCTTGTCAAATTGTGCTACCAGGCCGAATAAAGAATTAGCTTGACTGTTGACTATGCTATCATCTGCAAGCCTTATTAAAATTTTGCATTCATAAACATTTTGACTAAAAGTTTACTAAAATGTAGTGACTTTTCGTTGACTAAAATGTTTAAAATTTTTGTCAACTCAAACTAGACTGAAACTATTTAGAAAATGACAGACCATTACTGAAATGTGACTAAAACTATTAAGAATTTTTGTCTAAAGACTAAGACTAAATCTACCATTGCTGCCAAAATTAGCACTGGCTTGGTCTAAGGGCACTTTAACCAAGAGAATCCATTTACTGTTTGGAACCCACACTCTGACACATCAGATTTCAATGTACTTTTCTATAATCTCCCACTGCTTTGACTGCCCCACCCCAGCCAGCTCTAGAGCAACCACACACACACACACACACACACACAAACTCCTACACAATGCTCCCAGGGGTCCTCCTACATAAACACGTACAAAGTCTCCAGACTTCCCAAATTCGCAACATGTCAGCCCGAGGCCAGGGAAAACCACACGTTGGTTTATGTTCACAGAGAGCGTGCACTTCTTGCCCCTCCAGTGGGCTTGTTAGTGTGTCTTCTCCCACAGCTCTTGGGGATTACCAGGGGTCTCCGGGTCAGGCGAGGCAGGGGCTGGGGAGTCTCCAGATAGGAAGCGTGCCCTCTGGTGTGACCTGGAAGCCCCCCCACCTCCCAACCACACCCGCCCCCAGAGCAGCAGAGGCCAACACCAGACAGACACAATGACTCATGTTGTTGTTGTTGTTCTTCTTCTGTGTTTCCCCAGGAGTGTATGAACCCTTGCTGCAACGCCACCACCTGTACGCTGAAGGGCGGTGCGGTGTGTGCTCACGGACAGTGCTGCGAGGAATGCCAGGTTGGGTGGGATTTTCTCATTTTTCTATTCCACTCTCTTTGTTTTCTTATGTTTGAAAATGCATTATTTTCCTTTTCACTTATTTGACACTGCATTCGTCCTCCTCTCACATGTCCAGCTTCTAAATGTCTCTGCTAGTTTTTCTCGATCGCATTATTATTATTATTATTATTATTAATGTTTTTCTCAGTGAAAATAATTTCTCATGTTATTTCAACAGTCAGCATTCAATTGACAGAAGCTGATAAAAATGGGCTATCAATAGTTTGCTTCCCGTCAGTAAATCGTGAATTCTCTTTTCTGAACTTCAGCACTAGCCACTCTTTGAAGAGATGCATCTCCCGAAGATGACTCTTTGACGCAATATGTTCTCATCCTCCATGTCTCCATGTAGTCTTTGATTTCAAGTAATCTGAGGTAGTTTCTGACACTGGTGGAAACATGTTGGGCCTCATGGTAGTAGACAGTGTATCAATATCAATCAATATCAAGTCTCTTGTGGTTTACCAATGATTCTCAAACCTGCCACGAGCACAAGAGCCTTGGGGTTGAGAGCTTTTAACAAGGTCGAGCATAATGTAATAGTTACTTAACTTTTTTAAAGCATCTTCCGAGTCACGACCCACAAAAAGCATCTCTCAGGGTCTCAAGAATCGACTATATTTACACCTTTCCTAAAACAGTGTTTCCATTTGAGGAAACACTGCTTACACAGTTTTATGTTTAGTTTTGAAATTCTGGGGTTGGCTTCTAGCCTGGACGGGTATAAATAGATTAGCACTGGAGTTGGGTTCTAGTCTGGACGGGTATAAATAGATTAACTCTGGAGTTGGGTTCTAGTCTGGACAGGTATAAATAGATTATCTTCTAGTTCTAGTCTGCTTTTATTTTGCGGAGAAGTCACCAATGTTTTAAGCGGTTTTGATCAGATTTGACTTGTAATTATATATACAGGTAGTTTTGGGCAGAAAGTAGTTTTAACTAGTTGGGCAGTAACCAGTATTAACTAGTTACTGTAATATTATAACTTTTTCCAGTAACTAGTAGTGTAACTAATTACTTTTTCCAAAACCGTTATAATATTACAATTACTAATCCAAGTAATTCTGCATTACTGCATTACTGCATTACAGTTTCTGGTCGTAGCAAACTTTGGGGTAGGCTAATTGAACCAACCTGTCAGATCATCTGGTTTGAGAGGCTGCAATAAGGTTCATTATTGTTCCAAAAAAGAGGATTCAATTCTTAAATGAGCTGGCTATGCAGGTTGTTATTTTTCGGAAGGGTTGAGACAGGGTAGTGAATGTGAAAGTAATATAGTAATGTAACTAGTAATATAACTCATTTGTTTTAATACCAAGTAATAAGTAAAGTAATATTATTACTTTTTGAAAGAGTAATACTAAATAATTAAATAATTAGTAACATATTACAATTGCTGAGTAGCTTGCCCAACACTGCTATTCAAAGTGCAGTTATGTCTCTCTTTCTCCCATTCATTTAAATGCGGTCTTCCTAATAACTGCCCGGAGGTGTTTCAAAGATGGCTGCCAAGTGGCCAGACTTGCCTATAAGGACTTTGACTCTACGTTCTCTGTGTCTTTGTGTTCGTGCGCTTGCAGCTGAAGCAGGCGGGCACCCTGTGTCGGGAGACCAGCAACTCCTGCGACCTGCCCGAGTTCTGCACGGGCGCCAGCCCCCACTGCCCCGCCAACGTCTACCTGCACGACGGGCACGACTGCCAAGGCGTGGACGGCTATTGCTACAACGGCATCTGTCAAACCCACGAGCAGCAGTGCATCACGCTGTGGGGAGCCGGTCAGTACAATGGGAGCTCAGCGGCTCCCCTTATAGGATGGTATAAGCAGTGCGCATCATTTGTGCATACTGTTGCACACAAAAACATTATCTAGACACATTTTGGAGTTTACGTTAAGTTATTGGAAATAGTGTGAATTCCTCAGCATCCCATAAATATCTTTTTTTTCCCACACATCACATTTGTTTGTGTATCATCTATGTATGTTTGTGCATGCAAAATAAACATTTGTGCTCAAATCTTATTTTTTTATCTTTCTGTTTGGTTAATTTGGGACGTTGGGAAAGACCTGCTCTTAGTGCGTATCATATTAGATAATAAATAGCATAATTGTTACAATACGGTATACATACTGAAATTCTGGAAGTCCAAATAGATTTACAACATTTCTATATTTCTTCTATTTTTCTCTCCAATTTTGTATCTCTCCACTGTCACACTATAACCCACCACTGTCCCTCTGTGTGGGTTTTCAGGAGCCAAGCCAGCCCCTGGGATCTGTTTTGAGAGGGTCAACTCCGCAGGAGATCCATATGGGAATTGTGGGAAGGATTCCAAAGGCTCTTTTGCCAAATGTGAAGCGAGGTAGGCATGCCGCAGAGAAAGTGGAGTCATCAGCACTAATTAATACTAAACGGAATCCGACATATGATCTTCAAACTAAAATTAAAAAAGGGTGAAGAAAATGTAATCCGGGAAAAGATAGAGGCAATTACTGTCTGTATCTGACATATTGATAAATCATTTCATGCTAGTCTTGTTTGCTAATTGTTCTAAGATCATCACCCTTGGGTGAATTCTTGTATCACGCTTTTAGTCAATTGAGGTAATTGCTTAAATGCCTATAGGACTAACACAATCATTAGTTCCCTTTCCGAGGGCTTTCATCTTTGGATATGATTAGAAACCTTTGATGACATTTGAACCTTTTTTATTATTTTGGTTTGATTTAGATTTTTTTTTTCTCAGATAGACAAGCTTTGTTAATTAAATACTGTAGTCACCCAAATTGAAATTCCTTTCACAATGTTTGATTTAATAATGTGTGTGTGTGTGTGTGCGCTCATGCGTGCGTGTGTGCGTGCATGCAATAAGGGATGCAAAGTGTGGTAAAATTCAGTGCCAGGGAGGTGCCAATCGACCCGTGATTGGAACGAATGCCGTTTCCATAGAAACCAACATCCCTCTCCAGGAGGGGGGGCGTATCCTGTGTCGGGGAACCCATGTTTACCTTGGCGACGACATGCCCGACCCTGGGCTTGTTCTGGCTGGGACCAAATGTGCAGAAGGCATGGTGAGATGGCACACACAATAAATACACAGAATATCGGGTGGAATAACTGTCACGGTAGCCATAGGTTACAATGGGAGAAGTAGTAGTCACTAGTAGTAGTAAAACACCTAAATCATTCTGTTCTGTTTATAGATGTGCCTTAACCGGCAGTGCCAGAACGTCAGCGTGTTTGGTGTGCATGAGTGCTCTGGAAAGTGCACTGGACGTGGGGTGAGTGCAAAGCGCCCGCCCAAACGCTTTGTGTTAAATTATAAAATATAGCTTGTGTAAAAGCGCAGCACTGTGAGAATTTTGGAGAACTCTGCTATTTAATTATTTAGCCTGCTTTGGGCCAGTAGAGCAAAATTATAACTGTCCAGTTGCCCTATTAATTACATACACTGGTGTCCCATCATTAGTTCTCTGCTGAGCAAAAACATATTTGCAGCAATGGCCATGAGTTATGGCAGCTGTGTTGTACAATCAATCTTCATTGGCCTGCTGAGGTTAAATCAATCCCATTTAATGGCATCATTTATGTTCTACTTAAGGTACCGTTCATCATGTCTGGGCTGTAGATGTGACAGACTATACAGTAGCAGGAGACTTTTAGCAACAGCAGCGTTATTAGAGAGCAAAGAAGCAAAGCCGTGCTGCCGAAAAATGTTGACGTCTCTCTAAGCATTTTATCAATTATTAAACGCGTCTCTTTTATGCTTCACAAAGTTGGGTGCTTGGTGCTGTGAACATTTGCCAGCCTCTCAGATGTGCTTACAATGACTTCTGAAACCCATTACAACACACTTCTCTTCAACATATAATGTAGAGGAAGAAAGTATTAATAATACAATGCGCATTGTACTCTTTCTGTAAACAATGTGACACCTGCAATTTCACAGTAAAAGATAAAACATTTATATGCAAGGTCTCACATAAACTTTGTTTATAAAGATATACAACAATACATAATTTGATCAATCTAACAGCTTCAAGAATCTATGCTTGCCTGAAGTTGATAAATTATTTTTCGTGTTTGTCTTTTGGTATCTAAAAAGGCAATAGTTATTTATAGGTTGCAAATAGGAAACAACTTGAAAGTTTATATATCCAGGCAACTTTTCATTTTAATGGCATTTGTTACACATGCAATTAAAAACAAAGGCCCATTTTCGTACATCACCATTAAAAAAAGATTATCATGGAAACCATCAGACACCTTGCAGATCTCATTTAGCTGAGCATTTAAGATCTAAGAATAATCTGCATAATTATAGAATAAAGCGTCCACCCTGTCATTTTGCGTGTCATGTATCTTGCCTGTTAACTCTAACAAAAAAAAGATGGATAATGTTCCTGCCCATAAAGAAATAATTAACATGTACTTTCTGCTGCCATTTGATGGATATAAGGGGATGCTCTCACAGGGTAATCATTTACACCTCGATTACGCCTTAATGATGTTACAATATAGATTTATGGATTTTTTTTTTATGGAAGTTTTCCAGAGAATCAACCCAACCCCCCACCCCATCCCACACTATGTGTGAAGGTACAGAACTGTGCTCAGCTGCAAGCTCCATGCCCTGAAGGCTTTTAACCCCTTCACCCGGTAAGGTCCGCAGCCCAGAGCGAAGGAAAGGTATTCACAGTGTGAATCTATGTCCGATCCAAAACCGTCTCAGCCCTTCTACCTCACCTCCCCTCTCCAACTGGCCACTGTACTCCATTACCTCATCAGGAATCCCCCCCTCCCGGATCCTGCTCGGGAACTGGAAAGGGATCGGCTCTCCCACGCACATCGCATGTCCGTCGTTGCTGACGCTAAACACAGAGGTGCAGTGTGTAGTACGTGTAATTACGTGCCCCTGCACACTGTGCTATCAATGTGAATCAGGTGTTTTATTTGCACTGAGGGATTCTCTTTTTTCATGTTTTCGTGTAGATGGAAAACATATGAATGTTATCCAGGCTTGGAACTGGCTGGAATGGAATATAACTGATCACTGAAGTGATGCCAAATTCATACATCACATTAAAAAACAGTCTGGCTATTGTTACTCTGTACGGTTGAAAGTTTTAAAAGGTTTAACAAGAAAATGCAGTGATAATGGCAGATCCCACTGCATTCTAATGACGTAATTTCCATAGTAAACTGTATTGCTTTGCGTGTCTGCAGGTGTGTAACAACAAGAAGAACTGCCACTGTGAGGCGCACTGGGCTCCTCCATTTTGTAAAACAGCAGGATTCGGAGGCAGCATTGACAGTGGGCCAATGAGTCTGGCAGGTATTGTGGGCCTTCCATTCAGTATCCTGGCTCGTTTGAACATAAAGACACCACTTATAACATCAAGCTACACGCATTGTTCCATGTACTCCTCTGTACTTCATCAGCATTGGGCTGGTTTGTTGTGGTTCGGACGCATGCACAACTTTCCTGTAAAATGTTTAAGCCTTCGTTCTCCCAGCAGCAAAATATCCTTTACATAATGTAGTTTAAGATGTAGACCCACATACCTTTCTTTACAACACAGTAGCTCCCTTTGTTATCATTGTAACACGCTCACACACGCTACATTCAGATATACAAAACGCTGCATTGTACACCTCATCCCACTGGGAAATCAAATACATTGTTTATAGCACTTGTCATACACACATCAGTGCATGTAATCACTTGTCCAGATAATAGATAGATTACCAATATCAACCACGTGATAATGCCCCCTATAATTTGATTAATTGGATATATTGTCTCATGGCCAGAAAACAGCTTCTGCCGCTTTAAAACAAAATACTATGAAACATGCACTGTAATGTGACTGTAACATTGGAGCTGGTCCAGCTGCAGGCTAACAGCCTCTGCGTGTGTGTCTTGTCGTTCCGTGCCGTAGATGTGCGTGTGTGCGTATTAATGTGCGTGTTGTCGTATGTGGCGTCAGCCGACAGCGTGGTGGTCATTGTGGCGGTCCTGATCACCATGGCAAGCCTTCTAGCGGTCTTCTTCCTCGTCTTCCTCAAGAGGAAGACGCTGTTGCCGCTTCTGTTTGCCAGCAAGAAGAACACGATGAAGATGCTCAGGTGAAACGGTCAAAGACACCAACAAGCACGTATATTGTAGTACAGATCTGGACTGTGAACGTTTGAAATGAGCGTTTCTCCTTTTTAAACGGTCTAAAATGTTTAGATTCGAGGGTAGTTAATGTTTAGTCAAGCCCTGACATGTATATAGCGTATTTATCTCAAGTCTACCAGCTGATGGCCTATATCATGAACCAAATATACAGTACATACTGTACTGTAGTGTAAGTGGAAAGATTAATGTTACGTTTAACCTCTCGAGCCCCAAATGATCGTGTAGTAGTAGTCTTTCATAGTGAAATACTAATAGTAATATTGTAAATATTTTCAGGCATTGACTTACTTTTCTCTGTCTATAGATCTGTGGAGGCCAAAAGACCAACCAGCCCCATCAGAAACCATTTCATGTACAGACCCTCCCCACAGCGCAAGCCCCCACCCAAGCCCTCTACAGCCAACATGTATAAGGTGTCTTTTTGCTTCCCATGTCCTACGTTGTTTAACGCCAGTGCTAGCACGAGCTAGCGTGTGCGTGCGTGTGTGTGTGTGTTTGTCTCGCAATATGCATGTTCAGATATTCCACTTTCATTAGATTTTATTTCTATGGTACTCCTTATCTATGTACGCCCTGCAATTCAATTGAATTCATTAATTAGAGCTGTCAATGACAACTTAAACCAATTTATCCTCGGGCTTATTGTGAACACCAGATCCATGCTAGTGGTACCTTATAAGTCATTGAGCTTCAGTATCTCTCCCGAATAAATAATGGTTAATGCAACAGTTGTTGGCATGCTGCTAAGGTGTTTAAAGAGGGATAGTGCGGCTCTGTTTGAATGTGTACCGTCACTTGGCTGCCAGCAATATAAGGACATTTGGATTCGTCTCGTTTGTTTGAGTTCATGAGAACAGAGAAGAATTACTCCATCAGTGACACAAATGTGTAAATCAGAATATGTCCCTATTTGTGCGTGTCAGGATATGCATTATGATTGCATTAGCTACAGTGTATTTGTGTTTACTGCAATAACAAGACATATAGCCTGCGCTACATGGTACACAGTATTCTAGCCAATGGTTGCAGGCTTGATCTCATACATTGACTTTAAAGCATTGTGAGTAAATTCTGTGTACAAATACTGTTCATGGGGGCCATAGGTTGGGTGCTTTACATTTTAATCCAATGCTTTAACACCCCGCCTGAAATAGTTATCTTAGAACGAGGTATTTCATCATACAATAGTAATAGTTAGACACATGGAAAAAACCCTGGCTAATAAAATCACACACTAATCTTTTAATGTCAGACTTTACTGTGCTGCTGCTGTTATTCTAAGTTTCTTGGAAAATAACTACAAAAGAAGAGTCAGAGTTGAACAGACACAGACACTCAGATGAGGAGGTTACATATGAGGGGTTTTATTTTGAAATCTGCCTTCCAAAAGGTCAAATGGAGCAGATCATTGTTGATTAGGTTGTGTGGACGGCCTACCTGTCACTAATGACTAACAGCTTTTAATAAGCCACACACAATTGTAGATTTCACCTTGAATGGCCTCTTGCCTATATCCGTCTGTTTACAAGCCGCCAGTCCATTTGATCTTCTCGGCTGGACTTTACTGGATTACCATTAGCGGTATACTTCCACCTATAGGCCTATTTGTAACAGCCTGCCCATGCTCATTACTGTCAATATGCCAACATCTAGCTTATGTCCAGATGCCCTGCAGTATCACATCAGTGTGTGTGTGTGTGCGTGCGTGCATGTGTGTGTCCAAATGCTTGTGTGTGTGTGCGCCCGTGTGTTTGCATGCGTGTGTTTGCATGCGTGTGAAGCGTGCTTGAGTGTGCGTGCGCATGTGTGGGTGTGTGTGTCCAGCCAGCCATTTCAGGTGTTATTAGTTTGTTCTGGACCAGAGGGGCTAACAGCTGCTCAGGACATGTGGTTGTGTCCTGGCTTTATGATGGCAGGACGTCAGCTCCAATAACAGCGCGTTCCAGCTCACAGCCGGCTGACATCAGCGTTTTCACACCGACTTTAACGCTACTTTATGACAGAGAGGTGACGTTTTTCTCCAGAGCGCTTGCAGTGACTCGCACTTGCGGAGCGGGTTCGTGAGTCAGGCTAGGTTCTCCTGGCAGCACTAGGAGATGACAAGCGATATTTGTCTGGGAAGAATAATAGCTGGATCTCGTCATAGATCACACCTAATTGATGTAATTACTGAACATAATGAGTTTCTAGCTCACGCTCCCTCTCTCTCCCTCTCTCTCCCACTCTCTCCCTCTCTCTCCCACTCTCTCCCACTCTCTCCCACTCTCTCCAGGCGTCCCTCCTAAGCTCGGAGCCGCTCCTTCCGCCACACAGCTTCCACTCCCACAGCCTGCGGAGGCTCCCCCTCTACCAGCCCCTCCACATCAGCCACCCCATGCCCGTGTCGCTGAGTGTGGGCCATCAGCCCAGCCAGCAGCCCAGTCATCAGCCCAGCCATCAGCCCAGCCAGCAGCCCAGCCAGCAGCCCATCGAGCAGCGCAGCCCGCCCCCCACCTCGGCCCGCCATAGGGTCCTGCCGACCTACCTGCCCGTGGCCCCGCCCTTCCGCAGCCTGCCCCGCCAGCATCCGTCCTACAGAATGGACCAGGTGTGTATGCCAATGTGCGCTGTGGGTCAGTAGCTGGGCTTACATGGACGCCTTATTGACCTTATGAATGGAATCCTTCCGAGTGGAGATGTTGGGTTATCTGCCATCGCAATTAACCCGAATAGATGCTAAAGCATGCACACATTATAGCCTCAATAATGTAACGTGTGCCGTTAGCGAAAAAGGCTCAAACCGGCTAGCCTCTGTCGCAGACAAGTCAGGGAGAGTGAGGCTTTATGTGTGACTGGTAAAGAGATGTACGGCTCCAGATGAATTACCGTATAGCTCCCATTCAAAATGTTGCACTGGTCGCAATTGTTTTATCCAGACTTTGTACAGTGGATGTGCAGAATTAGCTCACCTTGTCTCCAATCAATTTGGCGTCACACAAAACAACAGTGGCCTAAAACAGGGCATGCGCACGAACGCAACCAGGAAGTAATCAGGTTCAAACGGGTTATCAATCGGGTTATGGAACGAGTTATACTACCCCTCTACTTCGGAATGAAATTTCAATAAGGTTGGGCCTTTCTCTTTCGATTGATGTTTATATGTAGCATTTTCATTCTGGTTGGGTTATAACCCGATTCCAATCGGGTCCATGTAAACGCAGGTAATGTTTCCCAACCCTGATCCTGGAGGTGTTAGATGTCTCCCAGCTGCAACACACCTGACTCAGGGTTGGGAAACACTGCTCCAGGTGAATGCTAGACTCGTGGAGCCAGCCTTTACATGTGTCTGGAACACAGCGCTGGCTAACTGCATCAACGTCCGCCTACTTGACAAGAGCTGAGACTACAGGTGCTTTTCTTTGTCTTTTTTATTGTCTCAAAGATAAATAACAACAATAATAGTTTTGATGTGTCACAAATGTCACAAATGAACCCATTTATTTTTGTTGTTCATTGTTTGAAACGCTTTAAGCGGTTCTAAAAACGGCCTGCCGGATGTCAAACTATTCTGACATTTCCGCACTGCAGTCAGGTTTGCTCAACTCACCCACTTAGTCAGAAGTACTTAATCCACATTGTTCCCCTCGTCCCATTTGCTGAGTGAGTAGGATTTTTGTCGAGTCTACAGTATCGGACGTGGTGGAGAGGGTAAATCCATATGTCTGCGCTCACCGTTATGCTAAGTCTCACTCCATATGTGTAGTGGTGTAGTGCGGAAAAGCGTTGTGTCAGATGTCTGCCCGTTACAAGCCCCTTGGCAGCTTCCAGATGTGTACAGATGTCTGCTTCACAAAGAGGACGACGTGAACTTTGCGGAGGTTAACGCTACTCTGCTGGATAACGAGTGTAAAATAAGTCCCAGGTGTGGAGGCCAGATGATGAAAGAGCCAGAGGAAGGTGTGCACTGAGCCAGGGTTTCCGACACCTGAGGAGGACTAGTGATTTCAGGTGCACGACAGATGGTTCCTGTATCCGGAACTTAGCGTCCCGGAAATCCATATCCATATTTAGAAGACGTGAAGGTGTTTGAGTTGAACGTTGTTCGCCTTGAGCAATTAAATCCTCTGTTATATATACTGAATTTTAGTCAATTCTGGGGGGGGTTTGGGTCTTGAGCGACATTGTCAAGTCAGGTCTAATTGAGGCAATTCTGTTGGAGGTTTATTTTATGCTATAGTTAGTGACAATATCTATTGGTATATTATGTTATATAATTGATAATAGCACTGTAGATTATACATATTTTATACTAAGGGTCTACATATTTGGCCCGATTGCTATACGTAAAGCCCACAGCACTTATGTATAAGAAACAAGTAAAACAGAGCTAAAGATTACATAAATAACATGAAAATATAGTCTATAAACTACTCCGATATGGTTACAGCATTTCTAATTTATTTTCATTCTTGGTTGTTTTCTTCTTAGTTTTAATGATTCATTATTTACTTAGATTATCTTTAGTACAACTTTCCTACATTGTTATGTACAAGTCATTATTTGCCTATGAGTGCATGGCAAGCAATAAACTAGAGGGGTCACAATGTTTGAGAACTGCTGTCACAGACCTATCTACAAAAAGGCCTGTCCTTTTAAGTTAAAGAAAGCACCCACTGAGTTGCGTTCATTACCCCCAGCCTCTGAGTCAGGATACAACAGGCCTGCTGTTACATTCACCCAGCTAAATCTGATTAAAGCTTCATAAAATCTCCATCTATGTGGTGGCCTGTGGCCGTCAAGACGGTGATCGCATTTTTCCTGCCTTTCATCTTGTAAAGGCAAATGAAAGTGAAGAAGCTGTTCATTCTCATTTTCAACCCCTTTGGTAATACAATCAAATGCCTAAATTCCTTCAGGAGGCTGTGTGTTATGCGATAGAAGGGAGCTCAACTGACATAAATTCCTATGAAAAAGTTACTTTAATAGGACTTTAATCATTTAGGAGAATTTTATAATGCACCTTTGCACATGAATACCACACTGTATCTCATTTCTTTTTGTAAATCCGTGGTGATTGTGTTTTTGTTTTTGCACAGTTGGTCATTAAACTCTTTTCTCCAACTAACAGAGCAATCAAATGTGGTTCATATGTGGTTGCAATAAGTGCAATACAATTCCCACTTGTTACTTGTGAATGATATTCATTATTACGACCGCTGAAGGAGCTGAAATTGTCCCAGTTGTTGTTTGCATGAAGTAAGTATTTGATTTCATAGGTCTATTGTTTCACTGACTCATTTCAATACTCTTATCATGTTCGAATTGCCTGCACACATACAGTACACGTTATAATAATAGTGTCTGTTGTAGTGCAATGCAGGACATCTTAATGCAACACCCACTGACAGCAATATGATACCTCACCAGCTCAGGGAATATTCCCGTGTATTAGATAAGTGGTTCTTAAAGTGGGGGTAGTGAAACACAGAGCAGGGGGTCACAAAATTGTTTTCATTAATCAAATAACATTTTAAAAGTTTTAGAAATAGCATATTTCTAAAATTATATAATTGTTAATACAGTTAATTACTTTGATGTATTCTGCTACTAGCCTATATGAACATGCTATCAAATCATATTATGGGTGTGCAGAGGTTGCAAGTCTCTGGCACTGACATGTTGGGGGTTGCAAGCTGAAAAGTTTGGGAACCCCCGTATTAGATAACCACTGTATCACCTCAAGCCTGCATTCAAAAATGTTTCACAGCACCCACACTACCTTCTCTAAATCACTGGTTAACCTGGTTAACTGGTTATTATTCTTTTTGTTTTTTAACACTATTATATTGAGAGATAAATTTTTTTGTACCATAGCTGTTTTTGGGAATGTTGAAAAGTTTTAAAACCGCATGCATGCGTAATGTGTGAAGCTTTTCTGGGAGCATATTGCTCCAAGGTTTGTCCCTTCTATTATCATCGGTACAGGGTGTGTGTACACATGCACGTACTGTGTTTATCTCTTTCCCTCCCTGTGTGAAAGTGTTTGAGGCTGCAACTGGCCTGTTTGAAGCAGATGTTTGTCACCCCCCCCCCCCCCCGCCGCCGCCGCTCTTCTCTGTAGATTAGTAACACATGATGGCCCCTTGTTCAGATAACCTTCTAGAATCACAGAACCCTGCCACAGAGGTAGTGGAGACAAACATGGCGTTTTCACCATTCACCTCATGTCAGTGTGTGGAAGATTCTGATAACACAGTGCCCTCTAGTGATAAAGCCGTGCCTTAGCATATCTCTGTTCAGTAGCCATGAGTTGTTGGCCATGTTTCATTTGAATAATTATTTTATTTTTTTATGCCAGGTTTTGGAGATAAGCGTGAACAATGCATTGGACTATGGCTTTAAATTGTATGCATTTTAGTTTAAATAGTATTTTTTTTATGAATTCTTGTTTAGTAGTTAACTCTAATTAATTTGAATGAATTATACTAATGTTTTAACATTTATTTTTAGGGATAGCTTTCATTAAGGCCATATACCGCATGCTATAACTATGTGGCAGACAGCAGTGGAGAATGTACAGTGAACATATTACTGTGTACACTAAACTCAACCGCTTGCCTCTCTCAGGATCTTGAGAAGCCCAGTCCACCCCAGAAGCCCCTGCCTGCAGACCCACTAGGTCGATGCTCTCAGTTGGGCCACAGTCCTTCAAGAGCGGGGGTCCATATGCCTGGGGTGGGCCCACGCCCGATCCCTACACCCACCGTTCCCAGGCCCCTGCCAAATATCCCTCTACCTAACAGGTCAGTATACAAATGACACTTTGCTGTTGCTATAGCGATGAAGGAGGTTTTGGTTTCATGCGTTTTAACTGCAAGGTATGTATCTTGGTATGTATCGCCTAGCGATGACAAGGCTGGTCGAATCCCAGCCGAAAGGTTGTGGGTTTTATCCCCCGACATGGGTATTATTGCCCCTTGCAGTATTACTTATAATTGTACTTACTGCAAGTACTCACTGTAAGTCAATTTGGATAATAGTAAACAATCTAATTTCATATTCCTATTTCAGACCTGTGCCCGTATTAACATTTAGACCGCCAAAGGCTCCCAAGGAAGGCTGAGCTCACAACGCCACGAGGAGTAGCACTCTAACAGCGAGAAAATGGAGGGTTTCTTGATTTGCACTACCCACTAAGACTCTATAAGACCTTAGAGACAGGTGGAAGTATCTCCAGGTGATAAGAGGATGAGGCTAACACCTGGGTGTTTTGCCTCTGTAAGGTGCTATGTTGTCCTCGCTCAGGTACCAATTAACTATTTAACTTTTTAACTATTTATTATTAATTTGTGCTCAGAGCACGCTGGCAGACATTTTGAAGAAGAAATTGTTTGCTCAAAAGACAAACCACGGTGGTGCTTGATGAATTATGTTTTTTTCCATTTGAGCTGTTTTTTATCTGGGAATACAATAAAAAACTGTGTTTTTTATATCCTGTGAAGTTGCTTGAATAATTGAAGTTTGTTTTGGACTACGATAAAGGGAAAGAGCATAACTCAACGTGTTTAGTATAACTTACAACCCACTGAACAGTTGTAGGGAAATTCACTTTATCATTATGTACTTTTTTTTAATTGTATTTCAATTAATCTGTTCCATTTATGTCATCAATTGTTATACAGTATACATACATCAGAGGCAAACATTTGCAGTTATGCTATTTGTCTATCTTTTATTGGGACATTAAGTGTTTTCAATACAAGGCCTCTGTGACAAACCTTAAAGTATGTAGTTATGTAGGTATTATGTAATGTATGTATTCTGACACCTCATTATATAATCTGACATCTTGCCTATTACGAAACTAAATGTTATATTTCATTTCAGTTCATAGAGTTTACAGTATGATTTCTCTACCTGGATTATTACCTGCTGCCCATTCTCCAAAATTTAACTGAATTTGATAAAGTGACAGGGTTGTTTTGTACCGGAGAATAAGAGCATTTATAAAACCATTATTCCCATAACAACATTTGCATTAACTTGATGTGATTGTGCAAGCCAACGGGAATGGCTTCAGTGCTGTTAGCATTCCAAAACCCAAACCCCCTCCAGCATGCCCACTGACCACTCTCTCGTCTCTACCCCTCGTACAGCATTCTGTTAAGCTCTGCAAACCCTGGAGTTGACCTTTTTACCTGTTACCATACATACACTTTACTGATTTGGTTCCTGATTTAATTTATCAAATGTTTGTGCAAGTGTATTTTGCCTTTACTATTGAGGTTTGGATAGTGCAGTGTGTACCGTAGCCTACAGTATGTGCAGTGCATCCAAATGTAATGTTTGTTTTCCTCACCACTGAATAATGATAAGGTCACATTTGCTACTAGTAATAGATTGCATACATGCATTTATATCTGTAATCAGCAGTGTGAGTACAATTAATCTATTCTAAAAATAAGACCGTTGCATTGCAATCCCTAGAAATATTTGTTATTAATAATATTTGTTTGTTAATTGTAAAGGTTCACACTGTTTGTTAAATCCCTGAACTGTGTTGATTTGCATAACTTAAGTTCAAATGCTAATGTTGAGTGTTTTTTTTTTTACAAACAGTGATACTGTACACCTTTATCGCTGGCCTAGCTAAGAGGTGAACAAATAACAATGGTTTTGGAATGAATAATTACAAGATTCTAGAAATGAAAGTCAAATAAAAAATATGTTTACAGTTGTGGTAGTTTTAGAATTTTCTGTAATTATGCGCCTTTTAACTTATTAAAAAAGTGAAGCTTGAAATTATACCTTTAGATAGAATATATTTTCCAAACTCTTTCGCCAGTTTTGTTGACCTATATCCTAACAAATAAAAAGTATTAGTAGTAAAATGTATTATAATTAATTGTAAAATAACTTATTAGTATCCTTCACACATCTTATACTGTTTATTGGTCTGGGTGGCTGTCCAAAACCGAATTACAAGGTTTTTCTATAGTTTATAGTCCAAATATATGCTTTAATTTGAGGCACAGTGCTTCATAGGGTGACTGCAGGGTGCTGCTGGTACTCTAAACTGCAAAAGAAGGACTGTTTGGAAGATAAGTTGACCTGTGATGCGAATGCTGTGAGTCAAACGGACAAAGAACATGATTATGTTCTGGTGGACTGTTTTACTCCCTAGACATGTTACAAACTGCTGAAGGAAAGAGAGAAACTCCCAGTTTGGAAAGTTAAAAATGACTTCATGGACACTTTGTCATCGTTAGTGGCTCAGCCAAAACTGTGAGGAGTTGTCAAGTGAGTAGCCTACACCGTTTTGTACAATTTGAGTTTACTTTAATTAACCACATTGTTGGAAAGTTTGTGTTTTTAAAACTTGAATATTCATGCTGAATCGTTTAAACTCTGCGTTAAAACACACTTGGTGTAATCAAATTGTACGTTTCACCATAAATTCTGCCATGCCAGTCTACTACCAACATGTATGTATGTGTAGATTAATGAGCAACAGTGGATGTGGCCTTGCGAGTGGCTGAGGAAATGGATGTTAACATTGGCCATGAAATAGGCTACACTGCTACAGCATACCCTTGAAAGAGTGTTGTTCCAGTGACAGTCCTGATAGAACAGTTTACACACATGCTAATGCCACAGCCGTTTTTTTATTTCTCTGTTTATTTATATTTCTTGTGTACAGCGTTACTTGGCTACACCCAGTTACACCATCCTCCTTTCAAAGACTTTAGAGAAAATACTACAAAGATGAAGATGAGGAGCCTCTTTTTGAGGGGGCCTTCACAGCTGCCCATTGCTCCCCAAGCATGTTTTACAAACACACCTTAGGCCTTCGTTAGTCACCGCGGCAACAAAGACGTATTAATGGGAGGGTGGTGCTACATAAAAACAGGCAGCCAGCAAGAACTAATGGCTTCACGGGGCCAGGCTAATTACAGAGTAAATGATTGCGCATACACAGCACAAACGATGCTTTGGCTGGGGCACCTTGTTTAATGTTGTACTATCACTTCATTGGGTTTCCTATTATCTGGTGTGCGCACAGACCATAAAAGCCCATTACTCCTTTTGCAAGTAAGCTGTAATTAAAGAGCATAACGTCTTTATTTGTTAAGTTGATCATGAATTTCCTTTTGAGAAGATTCAGATATTTGTAATGTGGACGTGGCCAATTTGGTACGTAATATTTATGGTTGCTGTGTGTGTGTGTGTGTGTGTGTGAGAGAGAGAATGTGTATTTGCTGATAATAATATTGTAGCATTAATAATGATGTCCTTACCTTTGTCTCTCAACCATACCTGCCCACGATGATACCCACCTCTATACTACACACATGTACTGTAGACACCTGTAGGCTAGACACTAGAGATGTGCTGGGTGTTTCTGGTCACAGCAGGTAGAGGTTTAATGTTACTGTACATTATAACTGTTCTGTATTCATTTAAAGGGAAGTGTTTAAGTTATTATAACAACTAACAACTGTCCCTATGTGAAACTGTTCTTAAAGCAATAGTAAGATAGTGTGTAAGATTTAAGATATTTAGATGTGTTCTAATCCTGTGTTGGGCAGGACGTTGATGTAAACATGCATATTACTGGAACATAATTACTAGCATTTTGCCACGATCACGAACGAACTACCATAATTTCAAGCAGAACGGTAGCCTATAGCATTGTGCTTGGATTCAAGTAGAAAGACATATGGGAGACTCCCTTGAATCTCAGTACAGTGTATTATGCAGTAATGCAGGGGTCGGCGATTGAGCATAATTACTAGCATTTTGCCACGATCACGAACGAACTACCATAATTTCAAGCAGAACGGTAGCCTATAGCATTGTGCTTGGATTCAAGTAGAAAGACATATGGGAGACTCCATTGAATCTCAGTACAGTGTATTATGCAGTAATGCAGGGGTCGGCGATTGCTCTACTCTGCCTCCCAGTGGCTATTTATCATCATAACAGTTTCTTAGCATTCAGGTGATTGATGTATTTGATATACGATGATTTATTTGTATTCAAAATATCGCATAAGTCACCCTTTAACATCGTTAAACGTTGACCTCTAATCAGGCTGTATCAAGACTGCTGGCTTTATGTGAGTTCCCTGTCAGTGAGGTGGTAGTCACAAATATTGCTGTTATATCGCTATTGTTAGATCAGATTCATGGCTTGTATTGCTTTAGTAAGCATATTTCAATTATATATTCTATAAATATATTCTAAACATTTAGCTTTTCACACTTACATAGTATATAGATGGAAAAATAGATTAGCAAGACATAAATCTACATTTATAACATAAATCTACTGGCACGGGTAGATTTATGTCTTGCTAATATACCCATTATTCCATTTTATACTTTTTTGTAATGTGCCGTTTTACTAGGACATACATCAAATTGTGTAACAAATCAGTTTCACTTTAATATCCTGCACCTAACAACCCCATCAATATTGGATGTATGTAACCACAATTGTACCAGTTACTCGAACATCCTTTCAGTCAGGGCCAACTGTGTTCCCAGCGGTGGCGTGGAGGCCAGAGTGTGCCATATGAGGTTCCATCCAGTGGTTCTATCACCCTGAGGGAGACTTCACCATCATTACCGTGCTACACCAGGCCTACAAACAGAGCCAGCAGGATGCACTTCAGTGAACACAAACATCACTTAAGGGGCATTTGGGGTCCCAACTAGAGGGTTCATAGCTTGTGAGATATAAAGATTATTCTAACACCACTGAGAAATGTGTTTACTCATTTAATTAAAGGTCAAATATATTACAATAACAGAGAAGGACTCCATTAGAGCATTATGTTATCACAGCAGTTTGCAGACATCTTAAATAATAATAATAATAATAATATGGTTTAGTCCTAGTGTTGTCTATAAATAAATAACTGCAAAACTGATTTTAACATAATCATGTATTGAAATCACTTGATCATGGCATGATCCCTGCCTGACAACCTGGCCTCTAGATTCAGTGTTGTTGCTTTGTTCCAGAGTGCAACAGATACAGTTGATGGTGCCAGGAGAACGTAACCTAAACCACAGGAACCTGTTGCTGGCAGACAATCCCAATACTGTGCTTGTAAGAGGATTCAGCTCAGTTGAGCTACCCATCTCCAGGTGATTTTGGTTCCCATGCCAACACCACCCACATTAAGAGGGCCTTGCTGACAGGCTTTTGATGCTGGTATGGTTAGAAACATGAATATGATGTAGGCTGAGCAATTTGCCGATATTAGTTTGTTTTCCAGCCCTATGATTTATGAATGTATAAATGCTAATGTTAACTTGTATATTAGCGTGACTTGTCTACTGTACGCATAAGAAAAAGTGTTACAAACTTGGTAACTGTCCCTCTTGGTAAATGTTTTTTGGAGTATGTATGCCACAGCAAGTGGCATAGCACCATGCTGGCTATGGTGTCTATGAGTAGTTCCAGATGAGCAAATCCAAGTTTTATCAACATACATGTTTCACAGCAATCCTGTAATGATGCAGGAGAGCTACATTTTCTGTGTTGCCTGGGATGCAAATCTTAATGGATTTTTACCTTGGATATGTGTTTTTTGTTTGTTTTTTTGTTCAGTTTGCTTTTGGCTGATTTAACAGCTTCTAAAGTTAAACAATAAAGAAATAATCAATCTGAAATGTGTCAGTGGTGGTTACATTCTAACACATGGAAAATTTTCAAAAAAAATTCTGTGCATTTTCTAATATGAAACATTCATGAAAAACACCTGTGTACAGTTATGGAAATTGTGATTTTTCTTATTACAGGAATAAAATATAGCTGTCTTCAGTAGCACTTTCATGTCACTGCGATATAGAACTGTGTTCTTGAAGGCCACCGGTGGGCCCAGCAGTTAGCATTGTCATGTCACAACAAACGGTTCAAAACGTTCTATCACACAGTGCTGTTAGTGTCAAATTACTTTTTAAATAACTAAAGACCCATGTGTGTACATTATGTTCCCATTTACAGAGTAGTTTATACGTGTCAGATTCTTTTTTCAACACGCACAGAAAACGGTAAGATAGCAAAATGTGAGGAGGAATTATATTTTACAATGTGTATCTTACAATTAGCTTGCACTTGCCGACTTTACCGTTAAACTATTTCACCCTCTACTTTTCTTTAGGTTAGGTTATTTAGTTTCTTATTGCACTTCAGTATTTATTATAGTCGGACAGTTAGTGCAAGGACATCCTACAGAACATTTTGGACCAAGGATCATCTGTCAAGTCACAAAGAGGAAAATATTAAATACAAGCACAGCTGTGGTAGAGTATGGTGAATTTCTAACATAATAAAGCTGCAAAGGAGCTATTTTGTTCCTCAGACCCATTTTTACTGTTGGAGCCTACAGTATCTAAATGTTTACCTTGATAGTAAGACATCCATCTGTTAAATAATCACGTTTGTGTATGAGCATTTAACATGCATATCGCTATATTGTGTACAGTATGTACTACTGTAATCTTTGCCCGTCCCACTGTGTGTGTGCGTGCGTACGTGCAAACAGTGGCTATACGCAGGCTTAAAAGGTGGAAAACTAGAGAATAACAGCAGCAGATAAAAACTAGAAATATTTTATGTGTCACAGCAGCATGAATTCAAGCATGAAGCAATATTTGAACTAAAGTTCTAAGTGTGTTTGCATTGAACATTGCTTGGCTATTGCACAATATAATACATAGGTAAATACTGTAACAATCTGAGCATATACAATTAAGCTTCTGTATGTCTATACCGCAACACCCACCATCTTCACAGCATCATTGGTATTGTTTCAAAATCAACACATTGTCAAATCTTTTTCAGTTCATCTGTGGTAGGTATCTGGATTCTCTCAAACTCTCAGGTACTCGAGCCAACAAGCAAATGTATAACTTTTGCTGCAAATATACAGAATAGAATGCCCAAACGGTGAGCAGGTGTTAGAAACACTGAATTAGTTTTAAAACAAGGCACAGGGTGGCGTTCAAAGTATTTGTGGAACAAAACAAAAACCTTTTTACCTAAGCATGCGTTTCTGATATGTGGGCTATTTAAATTATTATTTATTATTATTAAACCTTTATTTTACTAGAAAAAGACTCATTGAGATTCAAATCTCTTTTTCCTGAGTAAAACAATTACTATTGAGAAAAACGTCTATTGCCTGTGCTCACAGCCCGATTGTTGTGAATGCTTGTAGGAGAATAGAGTCCAGCCTAATCCAGTTGTAGCTGCACCAGTTCCAATGGGAGTGGCACATTAGTTATATTTCCCCGTAGGCATCAGCAACCACCGCCCGTCTGTGGGACCAGCTGCTGCAGGAGGTCCACATAGTGCTCCAGGCGCATGTGAAGCGGAGCCTTCTTGTCCGTGCGCAGCAGCAGGGAATACACATTCTTATAGGTCTTCAGTAGCTCCTCGTCCTTATTGCTGCCAACACACACACATACATTGTGTCTGTCAGATGTGAATGACACTCGCATAGATAGCTTATGTACAACATTCAGGTATAATCAGCCGTTCTGGAGAAAGCTTGTTGATACAGTATCTGAACTGGATCAAAACAAAACCCCTGTGACAACAAACTGTGTCACAGGGTTTTTTTTTCTTTCAAAAGTTGTAGCGGGTGGAGTCCGGCTCAGAAGCTAGAGACTAGAGACATGGGCTCAGCTTGGGTGCAGTTATTTTAGAGAACATGCGATCTCCGGGGATAATACTGGAAACAATAATCACATTGCATTTGCATCTCACAATTGGCCGAATTCCACCCAGGCTTAATCCAATCCGGTCTGGACAAAATGACAGTCACCTCGGTTTGCGCTTCATGCCCGTCAGCAGTTTGATGAGCTGCAGCAGCAGGAAGGAGAAGCTGGTCTCAAACACACCAATCAGCTTCATGACCTCCTTCAGGTTCAGCCCCGAGGAGGCCACAGCATCGCTGGCGTCGGGGGACACTGCCGGCTCAGCCTGGCTGGGCGTGGACAACTAGGAGTGGAGAGAGGGGGGCAGTGAAGACACCGGCTGGGCTTGCACGGACATGTTACCGTCTTTACGTACGGAATCATTCCCATCATCGAGATTTAGCGTTACCAGTTTACCCGCCGTGTCATCTAGTACGACCTAGTGTTTACATGCCCCGTCACAATTGATCAGAACAGACATTAACATGCGCACATTATGTAGACTCTCGCAGAACAGCTCAAACAGGCCAGCCTCTAGTTGCAGGCAGGTCGGGAGAGAGTGAGGCTATTTGTGTGAATGCTGGAGGGGTTTACAGCTCCAGTTGAAGTCACCTTAGCTCCTATTCACTTGTTTGCGCGTCACAATTGTTTTGTCCAGACTTTGTACAGTGGTCTGTGCAGAATACCTCCCCGGCTCTGCTCTCTATTCAGCATTCACAAAATAGCAGTAGCCTAAAGCAGTGGTTCCCCAATACTGGCCCTGTAGGGCCACTGTCCTGCATGCTTTAGATGTCTCCCTGCTCCAGCACACCTGATTCTAATGCGGTCGTTATTAATTTCTGCAGAACCCTGTTAATGCTATTCTGCACTCTGGGTATAAGAACGCAACCAGGAAGTAATCGTGTTAAAGCGTTTATATGGTATAACTCTTCGTTATTAACAATCGGGTTATGGAACGGCTTATACTACCCCTCTGCTTCGGTGTGAAATGTCAATAAAAGTTGGACCTTCCGCTTATGATTGAGGTGTTTCTATGGAGCATTATCATTCCGTTTGGCTTTTCAACCCTCTTTCAATGGGAATGGTAAGGTCCATGTAAACGCAGCTACATCCACGTGTTGGTTATGGTTCAGCGCTAGCAATGCTACTGTACCTCTGTCGGCTGCTCCAGCAGTTCTTTGTGAATGAGCTGGAAGGAGTGGCGCGTCTCTGTCATGATCTCCAGGGCGGCTGTCAGGCTCTTCAGTTTGGCTCCGCTACTGCACTGGCCTGTGGCACCACACGGTAATGGAAAGACATTTATTAGTGCCGAGGTTGAGCAACTAGCTCTGTTTCTAGTACGACCAGATACAGGAGCTGCTGGCGTCCAGGCGAAGGGAAGCGGCTACTAAACTAGATTTCTGCATAGACAGTTAACGCTGCTCTGGCCCTGGGGTCAGGGGTCACTGGACCCTGTGTGAGGTCAGGTGTCACTGGGACTGTGCGGGGTCAAGGGTCACTGGACCCTGTGTTGGGCTGGGGTCAGGGGTCACTGGGCCCTGTGTGGGGCTGGGGTCTCACCTGCCATGGTGAACTCTGTGAAGGCCACCTTCTCCAGCAGGGCACGCAGCAGCTCGCACGGTGCGTCCCTCAGGCTGAGGAACAGCCACACCGCCTTGCTGTAGTGGAGCTCAGCCAGGCCCCGGTGCTGCTTCCTCGCATGCTCGTTCCCCACCTGGGGCACAGACAGACACAGAGACAGAGAGAGACGTGGACTTTATTGCCCCAAGGAGAATGTGTTTTTGATGCATACAGTCCAATATCTGCTGTTAAAATATAGTACACGGGATCATGTCTGTCACTCTGCTGCAGTGTTAATGCTGCTTCATAGTCTACGCAAGCTAGGTGGACGCCAATGCTATCTGTGCATTTTCACATTAAATGGCAGGTGCGTGTTTATGCAATGGTGCGTACCCTTCCCTCATTCCCCTCCCCCACCTGGTTGCGGACACAGCTGTGGTACATGGAGGCCAGGCGGTGGTGGATGGTGGCAGCCCTGTACTGGTAGAGGGGCTGGCGAGCCGACTCCGTCTCCAAGTCGCAGTACTTCAGGGACTTCAACATGGCCTCCGTCACCTCCCGCTCAATCTGGCGAAACAAAACAGCCAGTGTGAACAGGTGCATAGTCTCAAATAACACACTAAATCCTATAACATGACTCCATACGCAGGTATTTGTACTACACCGTCATGGTGTTACAGCTGTGAGATTAATCATGTTTAATGCGCTTAAGGCTACAATCAGTTAATCCACAATATTGTTTTGTTTATTTGTAAAAAAGGTCTATTGCAAAAACAATTTTCTTTCTAATTTACATGTGTGACAATGGCAGTGGGAATTATCTATAGCAACATGCTCCACAAAAGAGATAATGCCAATAATAATTTCAAAGAAATAAATGACTGAGGCCGGTGTATAGAGGCTGGAACATGAACACGCGTCGTGCTACAAAACAGGAGACACGTGGTGTCAGAGGGACCTGCTCCTGAGCCTTCCTGGACACTGGGGCGTAGTCCTGCAGCAACGTGGCCAGGGTGAAGTATGTGGTGGACAGCTCCCAGTTCACACTGTCCCACACGGCTGGGTGGTCGTCTCTGCAGGCCAGGCACTGCATAGCCCGCAGGTAGTAGTCCAACGCCTGGGTGACCAATACAACACCATGGTATGAGGCAGTGGTTCTACCCCACAACACAGCGTAAAGACTATGACACTGTGTCAAATGGAAACTGAATATTCAGCACTTTGAATTAATGGAAAAACATGCCAGATCGATGTCCGTGTAAAATGGGACAGTCAGCATGGCAACGTAAAAACACTATCGACGTAAACATTATAAAATGTCAAATGTAAAAATTATCTAATTCCTGCCTTGTCACTGGTGTGACTTGTTAAAATCCCATGATATTCCATGACCAGTGGTAACCCTGGTAACACTGCACCCGTATGTACCCGACAGACACACCGACAGTGGTTAGCCATGTCACCTTGTTGTAGTACAGCACCTCCTCGGGTGAAAACTCCCCTCTGCTCTGGCCTGCAGAGACGGCACAGTGGGCCTGGGCACAGATTCTCATGAGCCGGCCAGTGTTGCATAGCAACAGGGCCGTGTTGGTGCTGTCCCCGATAGCCTGGAAGTCCCGCATGCCCTTCTCGAAGCAAGAGAAGCTCTTCTTCCACATCTCCTGCTCTGCCACAGACACGCCGGTCTTCACTGGAACAGGAGCAGCATAGGGGAGACGTGGTGAAGCCGTGGCGAGGGGAACATTTTTAAAAGGTGTATATGTGATATTTTCAACGTTAACATAGCGGCAGACAACTATTCTTCTATAGGAAATATAGTGGAGAAATTGCATCCTAAGCAAAGTATTATCACGCACACATCCGAGCTCCTCTGTTCTTTGTTGTCATAGCCGGACCGGCCGCACGTCCATGTTATTGCAGGTGTGTGTGCGTGCGCGGCCCACGAAGCATTTGTTTTGGTCCGAGATGCCCGTCTGCTTAGTGTGAGTGACATCTAGTGGCAGAAAGTCACAGAGCCACATTCACAACAAAAACTAAATGCGTTATTGCTGTAACTATGGCTTCTCCTTATGTCATACAGGTTCCTTTAACGGTCCCGTTTAATTTACGTGTAAAGAGAGCTTAAAAAATTACTCCTAGATACATTTGTGTACAGGCATGTATGGACGCATACGTGATAACCGACTGCACACACATCAGGGATTAATGGCAGCCTTCACCGGTCTGACATGCTTCCCAGGTTTCTCATTCACACATGAGCTCATGCTGGACTTCGTCTATGTCTAGTCATTAGTAGCCTTAGTATATGCAGCCCTCTGTTTCTCCTTGTCGGTTATTGTTGCTGTTCTGGTGAGTGTTTTGTGCGTTTCATTAAAATCATTATTGTTGTTCTAACCACCAGTCTGCGTTTGGTTTCTGCCACCCCCACTCCACCCGTGACAACAGATCTAATTGTGTGTGTGTGGGGGCGTGCGCATCTTTCAGTACCTTCTTTCTCCGTCTGCATGGCTGCGGCCTGGTTCATGTAGTAGACGCCCATCTCGTTTCGGATGTTGCCCAGTCTCTTCAGCACCTGGGCCAACTGCTCCGGCCCCTGGGCCTTCACAACCTCGGAGGTCAGCAGGTCGTGGGACGCCTCGTAGCATTTGCTGCTGACAAACAGCTGGTACTCTGGGTCCGTTGCCAGGTCTGTGGCCATGTTGAAGGCTGGGAGAGTGAGGCGGGGGGGGGGGACAAGAAGGGTCAAGCCACTAACCAACAGCTACCCGCCCACATGGGCCTGCTGGCACACTGATGGATGGCTGTCAAAAGGGAAGTATCAAAAATATTGGAATAATAACAAAGGATGGAGTAATGCAATTAATGGAGGCAGAAATTGAATGCTTGTGGTCTCTTAAGGCTGCTGTGGAGGCTGATAAGCAGCGGCCAGACAGCTAGATCTACCATACCTGGCCTGGAACAAAGTCCATTTACCACAAAACATACCATCGTGGCCTTCCATTGATCGTAGGTAATTGGGAATTAAAGGTAGTCAGCTATTGCACGCTAATTTGAAGATAATACACGTCACCAAATACCTCCTCACATTTAGCTAAATAATCAGATACTTCTAAGCAGCCCTGGCTCCATAAATAGGAGCATAAACAAAGTGGCGAACAACAAACTATACAAACTACGCTTTGCTTCACAATGCGTTTCAACGTGTGAAGCGCCGCTGCGGAGGGATACTGGATGGATACTGCTTTGCCTTAGAGAATAACTAGCCTCGCCTTTAAATATTACATACTCAAAATACCCATTAAGAGAGAAATAATGGTCAATATTATGGTCAAATCTGTGGACCTCCCTGTTGACATGCCGGGTCATTCTGGTCTGCATAATGGGTAAAAAGTCCCCACACCCCCCACGCGCACACACCCCCTTCCCCTCCAAAAATCGACCGTGGACGTACCCTGGCAGCTGCTCTCTCGGTGCAGGCTGTGCAGGATCTCCTGGTCCTCTCCGGTCTGGTAGCTGTACTCCTCCAGGTAGGCGGCCCGGTTGTGTGCGTTCTGGGCCAGCATTAGCTGAATGTCCCCGCACAGGGAGAGGCACTGGCTGTGGAACAGCAGCACCTGTGGGTGCAGCCTGCTGCTCACTGAGCAATAGGCGTCTGCATGGTGAGGGGGGGGGGGGCGAGAACGTGGGTGGCGTGGCGGGGCAGTTAGTTTGAGATCGGCTGAGACGTCTCAAATGTAATACCACATCCAGTAACATGTTGATGAATGCAACTCAAATTGAAACATGCTAAAAAACTAAATTCCCTAATATTCAATGAGTCCACCATGGACATAGTTAAAATATCAAGGGGTCCAGACAAAACAGAGACAGAGAGAGAGAGAGGCTGACCGTGGCACTGCAGAGCCAGCTTGACGTAGCGCAGGGCCCGGCCGTACTTCAGCAGACTGGTGGCCGCGTCAGACAGGACGTAGTAGGCCTTGGACGCCTTGAGGAAGAGCTGCAGCTTGATGCGATGCTGCCACGAGCCCGGGATCATCCCCGAGCGGGTCGGGTGGTTTTGGCTCTCCAGGAGCGGTCCCGCTACAGTCGCAGGGGAAGAGACGGCGGTCATCTAAGGGTTAGGCACTAGGGCAGGCATTTCACACCGCTTAACTATCTAGCATCATGAAATGGTCATGTACACTTTCAAATAAATACATCAATCAATGACGCATGACCCTAAAGTGGCGTAGAATGCATTCATGGGTGTCATAGGAGGATTAGGAATAAGTCAATTCTAGCTTTAATTTAAGCATGACTTTGCCAACCGTTCCAGCCCTTGGTTTTCCACAGCCTCAAACGTCAGCAGGTCACAGGAAGCCTCGACAAACAGCTGCTTTTATATCCGTTATCATATTCTTATCCTGACAAACCATAAGACTTCACTGACAGACTGTGTGACAGATCACATTTGCATATAATGAGTCATTAGTCAAAAAAAGGTCTGAAAACCATCAGGCTTTAAAAACACTGTGCTAGTGGCTGATGCAGACCTTTCTCTAGGAGAAGAGCAATGCTAAACAACGTGCTAGTGGCTGATGCAGACCTTTCTCTAGGAGAAGAGCAATGCCAAACAACGTGCTAGTGGCTGATGCAGACCTTTCTCTAGGAGCAGAGCGATGCCGTTCTCCGCCACACATGCTGCTGCCGCGCTCCGGTCCTCGTACTTGAGAGGGATGGGTGTGTTGGGGTCCGCCGCTGGGAGATCGCTCTCCTTCTTGACGCTGCCATCCACCGCTTTCAGACCCTGTCCGTCACAGCAGCGGCTGCCATTAACACCCGCAGTGGCATACCGGTACTCGTTACTATGGTGAATCACCGTGGTTGCCGCCAGCCCTACCTTTAGCACGTAGCTCAGGACATGTCTGCACCTCTCTTCTTTGTCTTGGGACACAGGGAAGGCATAACTTGGCTGTGGTGAATGAAACCAAGAGCATTAGGAGACATGTTTGTTTCACCGCTAATAACTAGGTTTTTTGCCTAAGTTCATTGGCTTTAGGCTTTATCCAGAGGGTGCACATCCACCAGGGAGGACAGGTAGGCGGGGCTCACTCTGATCTGGTGGGTGGACTTGTACTTCTCTGGGACAGACAGCTCCCCGACGGAGCGGATGACGGCCACGGCTTTGCTGTCGTCTGGCGGGTCGGAGCAGCTGCTGCAGGAGCTGCTCTCGTCACTGTCCTGCTCCCCCAGCTCCTCCTCCTCGTCGTCGCTGTAGCTGTCCTCCGAGCCGGCGGCACGCAGCGATTCTCCTCCGTCCTCCTCGGGAGGCTCGTCTAGCTGGAACAGCTCCGCGAGCATGTAGTGGGCCGAGGCAATGATCTGAAGGCGCGCGCGCACACACACACGCACACATACACGCACGCGCGCGCAGAACAGTAAGCTGGTGAATTTGACACAAAGTGTATTAGCTTACAATTAGCTTGCAATAGCTGACTATACCTTCAAGAGCTTGTAATAATTGACCACCCAGAAACATACAGTACCCAACCACAATATGGGTACTATACCTGGGGATGCCTATTGGGATCAAGCAGCTTCAATATGGGTACTATACCTGGGGATGCCTATCGTGATCAAGCAGCTTCAATATGGGTACTATACCTGAGGATGCCTATCGTGATCAAGCAGCTTGACGCAGTTTAAAAGCAGCGTTCTGATAGTCCCACAGTACTTCCTGTTCTGCCTGGCTTTCAGCATCATGTTGCTGGCCACTCTGAACAACATGGTGAAGAAGAGTTACACACAAACATAACAATTGTATTAATTAGTTAAAATCATTTATACAAAATTGAAGATGAAATATAACAATAAAACTTAAAAATAGATACTATATAAGAAAGAAATAGGAACTGGGGTATCCCACACCCATATACTAACTTGTAGAGAAGCACAGCCACCGGGAGGGTAAAAGGATTCTGGCACTTCTCCTCCTCTGCCTCCACACACAGAGTGGTAAGATCATACAGCTTCACAATGTCACTCCCACTGGCTGGGGAGGTCAAAGCAACAAACCAAACCACCACCACCACCACCACACAGGGACATAAGGACCAATTAGGACTCACAGCAGAAGGGATACGTTTCTCTTTTTCAAAAAACGTATTTTACTTTTGTTTTGAAAAAGTTAAGAAAAAGGGAACTAGCAGTTATGTAACCTTTGAAAAGCCAGTAGGTGTGTCCCTCTCTGGTGCAGTTAGACTTGAGAAAGGAGAGGATGTTTTGAGCTATGTCCTTCACCACCCTGGTGGAAAAGGTGGAGTTCTCCAGGTCTGGGATGTCCTCTGTTTTTATCATCTCGTATTTCTACAAGGGAGACACAGTAGACAGAGTAATTTAAAAAAATGAGTGGCGTGGCTGAAAATATATTTAGTTTGTTGTTGAAAACGGGCTTTGAGGATTTACCTGAACAATCCCATTGACATGAAAGCACATGACAAGCTCTGGGACATTGCACATTAAATTGTCAAGCCAATAGTCGATCCCCGTTAAAATGTTGATTGGCTTATTGTTGTCCCTGAAAACAGCAGAGAGATAGAGGTTGAGACCAACAGCAGATGTACATAGCTGGACGTTGGCAGGTTTTGCTGTTGCGTCTTGCATCAAGGAAGTTTAGCCCAACTTAAATAACGCAGAACGGAGACAAGGATTCAAACCTGAGTCGAAGACTCACTGCTGGGTAGCGGCCTCCTCCAAAAATAGGCATATTGGACCCAACTAACATGTGGATGTCCTCAAACGTCCACATGATGTTTCGCACAAAGTCATTCCTCAAACCCTGCAGTGCCAATTGGATTCAAAATACACTTATAATGTAAACAACACAAAGTTATTGTATGTTTAAATGTACATTGATACTGTAGATCAAATATGTGAGAAAAATGTAACTTAGCTTTTTGTAATACCTGACTGTTCTCTCCCTCGTTGAAAAGTGTTGGAAGATTTTGCTCTTTGGGAACAGATGTCACCTGGTCCAGAGCAAACGCACTGTCCACGGAAACACTTTGCTGGAGATTACACACCAAACAAGACATGATCAGCTGTCATTTTGGAATACCAGTGAGGAAATAGCAAACTGGCTATTTGTGGTATTGAACCAGTCCAGTTTAGAAACGCTGACTAGAACACTGCTTGATAACTGGACATAAACCCAGCTTGTGTAAAAACACATACATGTTATGCATGTGGTAATAACAAAAAGACCTTACTGCACCCCCTATGTTTTACAGGAACATATTCTAACCTCTTTGGGAGCAGTAGATTCCTCTGACTCAGACGGCGTGCTTATGAAGTTGGCGGGCCAAGACGGACTTAACTCCTCTGCCACATTCTCCTCACCTTCATCTGAGTTGCCTGGATCAGGCTCTGCAGCCCCATCCCCATTTATACTGGAAAGAAAAAGAACACAACGATGACAGGCTTGTTTATTAAAGTGGTGGGGAAATAGACTGTGGGTGAAATTAGAGTTGTAGTTAAAATAGACTATGGCATTTCACACAATAAGTACTGGGATAAACATACCTGTAGTAGAGAAACTTTGACAGGATTGCTTTTTGATACCAGTGTTCTTTGCTCTTTTTTTTCCTCTGCCACTTCTGATCAATCAGTCGCTGGTAGAACTCTTTCAGCCACGCCCAATCCCCTGTCTGGTTATCACACAGAAAGTAAGCAAAATGCTTAAAATTAAGAGAAGTTAGATTACCCAAATGCATATCAACTGTAAAGTACAGTAATGAAGATTTTTAAGATTTTACATTTTAACTTGTAAAAACCATCAATCGACAAAGTGCAATCACAACATTACAATTTAACACATACATTTCCTCTTGATGTTTTGTAGGTTGCGTAAATTAAAGCTGAAAATAAAAGTGTCCCCATCTCATATGCAAGCAGGACTATTTTTGAGATCTAACAAATAATTTCTCCAGAACTCTTCTCTAAAATAAATGTTGAAGATGTTCAAAACAAGTGTACCTGTGAAGACCTCATGAAGAGCTCTTGAATGTCTAGCTCATCTAAAAGCAGAGTCCTTCCAACACGGTGGACTGCCATACTGACATGGGACTTGCTGTAGGGGATTTTCAGAAGCTTCTTGATGTTCTGAGGACAAAAAAAAACCCCACCATATTCTGGTATGTCCTCTGCCATTTAAACAAAACTATAATGCTTTTAAAGAGCTCTACCAACCTCTGAGTCTGACACAACATCGACGTCATCTCCGATGGAGTCAATAAAATCATACGCCATCCCAAAACTAAAATGAAAAGCCATGAACAGTAAGATTTATATAACTATTATGACAGAAGAGTTATACTATAGTTCTATCTGATTATTTCACACTGTGACGTATACAAATACAGTGACAACAACACATGCATTTACAATAGACATTAATAAGTTAAGTACTAGGTGAAATATAAATCACAAATTGGCTGACTTTCGTGGATGACACAACCACACCATGCTACTAGAGCTATACCTGGAGAAAGGCTTGCTCTTGCTGCTGGATCCAAGTACTGTTGTCCCAGCACTCCCAAGCTGAGGGCTCTCCCTCAACCAGTTGGCAGGAGGCAGCTTCAAGTCTGTCTTCTCCTGCAGTAGGGCATATGTGGCAGGAGGGGGCGCAGCCGAGTACTTGACTACAGCCCGACTCTTCACTTCGCTGTTGCTGGAGCACATTTCCAACTCCTACACAAACAAACACAGTAGGTCAGATTACATCACATATGTAATGTTAACCATTAGGCCTATTATTACCAGTTCAAGTCAATTCTACCGGTGCCACCATTCATATCCGGGTAAACATTTAAAAGGACGCAGGTGAACTTTAGCAGTTCATGCCTGATGGAAACGTGCTTTATATAAAATTGTGTTCTCTCGGCCCAGTCAACTCACATGTTTGGTGTTTTCTCCAGCACAACTGGTAACATTCACTTCTTCTTTAGCATGATCTGAAGGGAACGCAAGCTCTTCGTCCCCCGTGGACGTGCTCATTCTGGTTAATAAACGTGTCAGTCACGAAATAACTTCAGGTTATTCTGTTAGCAAAGATCCATTGAGCAGCTCATCTTCCATGACTAATAATCCGTTGATATTAACATAACACTTGTTTAACTGGTAATTTGCAACAAACCTAGCAAGCTAATCTTTCTCGAGTCATGTGAAACTAAACTTTAGGTATAATACATGTACATTATTTCAGTTATGTTCAAATTGCACTCACATACGCACACAAGCCTCTTTGAATGTGTAACTTTTAAAGCAAACTATGCTTAGAAAAAGAAGTTTAACCAATCCCGTCGCCGCTGACAGATAAAATGTTAGAGCAACAGTCTAGTCAAAAAACAAAGATCACACGGTACTGTACAACAAACAGTGACCCCGATAAAACTTCCGCCATAAAAAAACAGACATCTGGCAATATTCAATAAATTGAATATTTAATCTCAGAAAAGTATGTAGAGTTATATACATACATTTTACGTTATTTATCCATATATAATTATTTCAAGGTGTTTTGCTAAGCCTACCTAGTCTGTTCAGAGTTCTGGTTGAGATAAAAAAATATAACCCGGAAATACAAATACAACGTCAAAGTCTGTTGTTTCTAGAAATGTGGATATTTTTCTACGCAAACGACAGAATAATTAAACAAAGAATTATTATTATTATTATTAGTAGTAGTAGTAGTAGTAGTAGTATTATAATTAGTAGTAGTAGTAGTAGTAGTAGAGTATACGACGTTACAGTTGTACTTTTACCTATTTAGGCTTGCAAATTGTTATTAAAGCGATTTTAAAGTGATTCAACATCAATGCAATAATAACAATAATAATAATAATAATAATAATAATAATAATAATAATAATAAATAAATATATATAAACAGCTTTTTGGTAATATCTAGACTAATGTTAAATGAGTGATATGAACAAAATAGCTTCAGGTATAAAGCCTTAAATATAAAAGGTAATCGTTCATCATGCATTTTAAATATGTGTTTAAAATGCGGATAAAACTATTTCGTTCGGAAATAATTACATTCTCGCGGTGGAGAAGGGGGGGGGGGGGTAGTCAGCTGATGAGGTGTCATGTACTTTCTGTGCAGCTGATTCTTTCTATGAGCTCATCGTGTTGTTGTTTTGTTTTTTTAAACAGTTGTACAAATGCCTGTACCGGTATCGGTACTGTTTCGAAAGTAGGCTATACGTTTCAGATTGAACAGCCGTTGTGTAGGCTACATAGCAGGTTGCAATGGAGATGTGGAAAGATCATGTGCGGGCAGGATTGTTCCAGCGAGACAAAACTCAGAAAGATCCGTACGATGGCGTATTCACAAGTTGTAAGATCAATGTTTCATGATTACCGTGTCTAGTTGAGAAGATGTTGCTAATACCACAGATATATGGATAGGCCATATAGTCTATAATAGGACTAATATCGAATATCTCTTTCAGTGTCTCAACTGCAAGAACGATTTGAAATTCGCAAAGATAGTCTGGAGAAAGTCCAGACAAATAGGTTTGGTTAAAAAAAAGCCCTATTATGCGTGTTATTAATTGGTGATGATGCTTGCCATTTATCACCATAGCCTCTAACTGACACATTTACAGTTTAGATATAGGCCTACATGTTGATGATGGGAATAGACTCCTTTACCTCCAGTTTAAAGAGAGTGAACATCTGACAGAAAAGGTGAGTGCAAACCATATATGATTGAGACTTTCAACATCACATATGAGCAACTCAATAGAGTGCCTCACAAATATTTGTTTTAAATAATGATATAATTAAAATAACATTAATAGCCTACAACGCAGTTAACTGCAGTTCACAATGGTGACATTAAATTGGCTAAACAGTATGAATTCTGTTTTTACCAGCTCTCTCAGACTGTCTCTGATCTCGCTAGTGTTCTTTATCTGAAAGACGCAGAGCTGCAACACTGGCAGTCACAGTAAGTAGCAAATGTAACGAAGCACAAAAAGGGAAACCCTCCACCCCAACTAACAAATAATGTCCACCTTTTCACTAATTTGATGTTTAGGGTCTCCCGATACCGTCAAGAGGCCCTTACTCTGGCTAACGGGAGCAAAGCTCTAAAAGTAACCTTATCAGAATATGAGTACACAGTTGAGATACAGTTGAAGGAGTTGGCTGCACTACATGCAGAACAGGCCGATCTAAGGAAAGGTCTGGCAGAGGCCCGGAGAGAGAATGATGAATTATTACAGCGATGGATGGATGAGAAACGGGGGGAGGCAGACCGGGTGAATAAGTACAATGACTCTCAAGAAAGGTATCCAGTACACTGTACTGTACTACTAGCTATTATTGCCTACCTCTCATTAGAATCTGGGCATTAAAGGGCAGTGGTCAGTGATATGGTGTTGCTTTTTTGTACCACTAGGTGGCATCGTTTGGCCAAACGGCTGAACAAACACATTCGAAAAGAAATGAGAAAGCATTCTTTGACTAACTCTTCTAATGATGAAAAAGAAGAATCTTTATAATCTGCTATCCAACGTAAGCTGCATGCTGCAAATCACTTAAATATATTATTACAATGTCAGCATTCGTTTCTGTTCTTAGCAATGGTGCATTGTTGTTGGTTTTGTTTTTGTGTGTGTGATGTTTTGCACTTTGAAATATATTGGCCTAATTGACTGCATCCATATAGTGCTTTAACACATGTTTGTGACTTAAATCAGGCTTGCCTCACACATTCACACACCAATGGTGGTGTCAGCAACTCGCAATCTAACACATTGGGAGCAGGGAGGGTTAGGTGTCTTGCACAGGGACATTTGGCCATGAAGAAACAGGGATTGAACCAATGACCTTTAATACACCTGTGCCACTGCGGACCCGTTATGGGAATAGACCCTGACTAATTTCTATTCATTTTATAAGACACCATCATGATTCATTAGGCACATAGTTCAGGTAACATAGTTCAGTTGCCCCTGACCAATATTGATTTGTGAATATAAATTATATGGAAACCCCAAATTCTGAAAAAGTTGGGACCTAAATTCCATTCACCATGTACTGCATTGGAAAACAATACAACACGTTAAGTTTTACCTTGTTTTTGTTACATTGTTTTGTGAAAATATACACTTTTAAAATCGGATTACTGCAACACACTCCAAACAAATGTTGGGAGAGTTGTTTACCACATGATAGAACTGTATCACTCTCTAGCCCCTATGCTATGCAGTATGGTGCCTTTATGACAGAGGCTGGCTTTCGGAACTAATGCTGATGAAAGTTTCTTTAGTGCTTTTCCTTTTGATGTGTTGAAAAATTATTTGCTGTGTTGACGTATTGGACGACAAAGCTCACTTCCACTGTGCTACTGTCTATCTTAGATTTTGAAAAATAGCTATCATGTTCTCCAGGCTAAAGAGTTGAATGGAATATACAAATCACGCCTTTTTGTTATAATTTTCCATAATGTTCCAACTTTTTCTGAATAGAGATTTATATATTTAATATCATGGGTGTCATTTATATAGTTTGATGTGTGTAATACTGCATGAATGTTGTGTGTTCTCAAACTAATACAGTGGTTTGATCTTTTCTTTTCAGAGAACAATGTTGAAAACCAGCAGGAAAATGTATGATGATTGTGTTCCATATATGTACAATGTTTTAATATTCTCTTGTCCTTTTTTTAAGCAACAGTAGATAACTGCTTTTCCTTATATTTGTTCAACCTAAAAATAGCCTATGTTGTCAATATTGGCATAGTAGGTTAATAGCCTAAGTGCTTTTTAAACCAGAAGCTGGGGAGAAAGAAGTAATTTAAATATGGCATTTTAACAACTTGAGTGTACTGTATTTGAATTGTTTTGTTTTAATATTGCAATAAAGAAGGCGTCAATTCGCTATTGTTATTTCCCCCCCGTGTTTTCAGCACCTATTGTCCTGTAGACTAGGCTATATAATTAGTTTATCAACATTGTTTGTGTTCAGTTCTTCCTGTTTATACATATTCTACATATGTTTAAATATTTTTGAAAAAATATCTTACAATAATCTACTGCAAGTTATTAAAGTACAGTATTTGCAAGGTATAACTTCATTATATTGGTGAACTGTAATACATTTTTATGTAGACATTTGTGTGTTCTGTTTGACACCTTGAGTAGCCTATTTGGGACCCGTGCGAGTTCCATGGTAATCTGAGGTCAGGTTGCACATATTTTGCATCGTGTTTCCATGGCTACTGTTTACACTGTTAGTTGAATAAACCAACCTCTTCAACATGGTGAAAGGTGGCAAGCGTTACAACTCAATGAGTAATGATGGAATATGGGTAACTATAACGTCTTGCCTATTTTACGCAGTGCATGCTATTATAGACAACCTTGACCATAACATGTTTGTTTTCCAGTTTGCTCATACTGTTGCAGGTACTGGTATCGGTATACCACCGGTTACAAGAGAAACGTGCACAACAGCTGGGGTTATGCAGTCTCAGATTGAATCATCTTTGCCCCAAACGTTGAACACTGAACGTTATCCTAAGTGGAAATCCAAGCAGGTGCTTCAATTTAGCGATAGAGTAAAGTTATAAAGCCTAAAACACGTTTTACCTGTAGTTAGTAGCCTGGGCCGGTAGCTATCTGGCTACTGTGCAGTACGTTAGCCTATCAACACATTCCAATAGACTTTGGTATCAACTTTGAAACTGCAACATTTGTGTCTACTGTTAGAAAACGAGAACGTATTCGTGCTCAGTTCACGACAACAGAAACACGTTGCAACACAACATTGTCGTCTTTGAAAAAAATGTGAGTAGATTCGCCTACCGGTATATACAATACCATACTGGTATGCCTTGTAATTTTCTAAATCGCAATTTCATAACTGTAGCCTACTGTGTATGTGCAGGTCAAGCTGATCGGTATTATTTTTCTGCAGGGCGTAGGTCGCAAGAAATATCTCAATGACAGCAGATATCACTCTCACTTTAGCCTGTCCCATGAGGAAGCTGTCAGACAAGAAAGGTCAAGTGGCAACTTGACAATTTACCAGACCGAGTACAATGCCAAGCAAGACGTTGATCCTACCAGGAGCAGGCGGTTCCCACGGAACCACCAGGAGAGGTCTGCAGCGGCTGCAGCGAACCTGTCAAACGGTTTTATGTGGTTTGGTCGACATGATCTCTGCCCACTCACTGTGAAACCCTGGCTGGAACCACTGGCTGCTTGAACTATTCCTCTGCATCTCAGAATAAAATAACGCATTTAAATTTAAACGTTTTGAAGCATTATAATTGTAATGTAGAGTAATTTCTGAGAGTTTACAGCAGAGGGCAGCAACTGTGCGTATTTAGCCAAGCTGGTTAGGTGTCGCGGTCACCATGATAAAAATGTATTCTAATGGTCAAATGAGCTAGTCTAGTCACTATAGCTCACTTGCACATGGTGCACTCGAGTACACCCCTTTAGCTTTTTACTAGTAGCCTATCCACGTTTAAATTCAACCCATTGCAGAATATATTTTCACTTTTCACTGGCTAAATTTACATTTTTGGCTTATATATTGTCGATACATCATAGAGGCTACATGGCTAAGTCATTTGGCAAATAAAAAGGTTTTTGCTCCTGACCTGAAAGTTTCAGGAAGCAAATTTAGCTTTGAGAATTTATTTCATTGTTAGGGTTAGGGTTATAGATATTGTGGATACATCATATAGAGGCTTTACCTGCCTATTAATAAATGACAAATAAAAACGTTTCAGAAAGTATATTTAGCTTTGAGAATTTATTTAATTGTTAGCTCAACAACAGTATAAAGCCTAATGGTGTATGTCTATTTTGTTTTAACCATGGTAGGCCGTCAGTAGGCCTATCCTAGTAGGATATTCATAGTTTGAAGACTTCCACATTCCCTCCCATCTCAAATAGTAAACCAGTAAAATAAATATTAAATCTGAATATTAAAATGCAGTCTGTTTTTTTAGTTCATCAAACTGAGATATGAATTTTCTTAATAATTTTCAATATTTGCTAAATGGTTCAATATGTGGATACAATATGTTTGTTTGCCTATATGTGTGTGTGTCTGTTTCGACGCACAAAGCCTTCATTCTGCCTTAGAAACCTTGTGATGTAGGCTGGTTTTACACCATTTACAAAGATAGTGTGCTGGAGGATGTACGTGACCCCCAATTCAGCATAACAGTGTGTGTGTGAATCACACACATTGACACACTCATACTGTATACAGTGTTCTAATTTACAGGGAACACTGACATGTCCATGAACAAAGTTGACCAAATGCATGGTGTAGATCTATGCTTGTTTATAGTACACATACGCAAGGACCCTAAACCATAACCTACAGTAGGCAATGGCATGTTGCAAATAAACATGGTCTACCCTCTGTAGAGTAGACTGCAATGGATTTGCACAAAATATATACTGTAATGTGCTGTGTGTGGTATAAAGCCCAGAAGTGTATGTAAACACAATTGCCTGCTGAAATATCAAACCCTCTCCCAAGGACAAAAGACACATCTCTGTAAACAAGCTTTCAACCACCAAAGGCTTTTCCTTCATGAATATTAAATCAGACGTTGAATCGTACCTCTTTGGTGTTGGGAGGCCTTAGTCTGGATTCTTACTGTGATTTATTCGCAGGTGCATGTGTCTCTTTCTTTGATGTGTTGGGTTGAGAGGTTTTGCACCTGTTATAGAAGAAAAAAAAGCTTTGAAAAATGAGCTGGATTTGCCAGACAGCATAAAAGGGCGTAGAACCTGCTGCACAGTGTGTACGCCACGGTGTGCTACTTTGTGAGAATTCCTCCTTAAAAAGGATGCTGTATTGTTTTGACATAATGTGCAGAGCGATCTTCTTTTGACGAGCTAAATATGTCATCCTTTCTCACATCAGTTTTTGCACATCTTGCATGTTATAAACTTCTGCTTGTTTGTGTTACCATTACCTATTCATTAAAGATGTGACTTGAAAAGAGAGTTGCCATGGTAATGTAAATCACACATTTTCTTTTGTTTTGTTTATTCTTTCACCAGTTAGCTAGTGCGTTTTTTTTTCTATTTCTGCAGTATATTGTACACAAAAAAAAGCATCATGTATGATCACATAATTGTCTCCTGTGCTTAGTTTGGTTTAAAATGTAAATTGTGATGCAGAGTATTACTCTGCAGCCACAGAGTAAAGCTCCTGTCCATCTACCATCTGCCATTTACCTGCAGCCAGAATCCGCTCCCTAGCAATCTTTGTTTACAGAGCCAGTTGGCTGGCGCAATGGAAACCTAGTGGTCCTTTTTCCAGTAATGGTCTGGGGCCCTCCAGAGGCTGCTGGAGGAGATAAAATGTGGCCAGCTATCTCATTCCTACAGAGGACAAGATAACATCCTGACAACCTTCACATCACCCCGGGAGTTTGTTCCATTGAGATAAGAGCTGCCAAACCTCTTCTACTGTGGCACTGTTGGTTTATAATGTATGAATGCAAGAAAAGTAAATAAAGCAAGCAACACATTTTTGGGTGTGTTTATAATGTTTACTGTATAATGCTTTGAGGTGCAAATTGTAGTAATTTGGGGTTTGGTAGATGTGGCATTGTCCATCTACTTGTTTGCAGTCTGTAAAACACTGTAACATAATCAGGCAGATTGAACCATCTTTCATGCAGCATTATTAACATGTAATAAAGATAGTTTTAAACAGATCAGTGTGATTACATTACCCCACTCATCCAACTGTGGGACAAAAAATCTATATGTTTATTACATAATACGTTTATTATACATAATTAAACATTGTATGAGAGACACATCATATGCTGTGTTGTGTTAGGGAAAAAATAACGATAGTATCATGTCATATGCTAAGCTGACTGTAATACAAGTGTTGTCTTAAATGGGTAATGTATCTTTATTTGTCACTGGAGGCAGAGAGGAACATTTCCCATACACTCACATACTTTACAGGAGTGTGCATGACAGTCTGTGTGTGTGTGTTACTCATATTGTGTGTTTTCAGTTTGTAACAAAACACAATGTGCTACTTCTATTATAGTATAGTTCTTGTCAATGGAGCGGTTTTATGGTAATTGAGGTAAAATGCTAATTCTGCTAAGGTACACACTTGGAAATATGGAAATACCCTGTCCTGCAGAATGGCATATTGAGCATTTTGCAGTAGACACACTCACTCATTCAATTTTGTCTCACAGTGGCATTGACTGGCACTTTGACACTCTGAAATTCAGCTGTCACTATCCGCAAAAATGTAAGGAAAGACTTGTTCTTTATTGTACATACATCTTTTCTTGTTTGCTTATATAACGCTTGGCTTGGTAGCATTACTCTGTATTTCATCACAACTTAAGATCAACCTTTTACTTTTATCCAGCTTACTTGGTTTACTTACTACTTGACATAACAGCATTATACTCTCATTAAGCAAGAAGGCTAAATGTATCCATTTCACAGTTGAAGAGTGCGACCTCAAAATACACAGCCTCTTCTTTACAGTGTCTGCCACATTGGACTTAAAGAGGGCAGGAAACTAAACAATTGAGATTTCACACTCAACACTCCAGTCTTAATTGGTAAAGAGAGGTGCAACTGAATAAAAATTACGCCAAAGTCTCTAGATTATATGCATGATCCAATTCCACAATTTTTCTACTCAAAGCAACTTTAAATAACTGTCCCTCGACTGTACTTTTATATATTTTGCAAAGCCAACAGGTCTAGAACATTAGTGTTAGTCAAAGATTAACATTAATGACAGGGGATAATCATTGCAACTTCACTCTAACATACACTTGACTGAGTTGCCTCTCCTTTTATGGGTAATACTTTGTCATTTCATTTCTGCATACTGCAGGACAGGTAATTATTTTGTCTTTCGCTGAAATGTCAATAGAAGGCTGTAAGAGTAGAGACGTTGGATGTCTTATTTGCATTCATTTGGAGGCAAGATTATTAGACTGTGTGGACAATGAAAACATAAGTCCTCAGACAATGAAACATAATCAGATGTGAGCGCAGCAAGAGTGGTTTCTGTGTGCCTTTGTTTGAACCAGATAGATTTGTCTCTACAGGGAGGTGAAAAGAACAGCTTCAGCACTTAGTGTAGGTGGCCTATACAGAACCATACTCTTAATAACATGACATTACTATTGAATGTAAATTACACTCCTATGAGTTACTCATTAAAATGTCTTATGCGCGTGGGTGTTGTGGTATATTCTCCATTAAATATGAGCTAGCTTTTTATCCAGGGCTCATCGAAAGTGCTCTCAAAGTGATGTCGAAGGTAAATTAGCTCCACTTGTCTTTCTCGGGCAGGAGGTGCATTTCAGGTCAGGCCTATATTAATCTACATTTAAAGTGAGGCACTACAAAAGTAGCGCATGTACTGTATGTCAATACCATTCAATAGCAGTCTGACAGCAAGGTTGTGTTAATGGATATGTGGGTGGATGGATAGACTGATGGATAAATGCATTGTGAAATTACATAGTTAAGGGAACCTTGCTCATTGATCATTTAAAACCCCTGAAGTCCAAAGACAGATAACACTATTTGTAATATAAATGTGGAAGAAAGTTAAACAATGTCTAGAGAGAGTGACTGACACAAATATGCAGTAGAATAGTCATTTGAATGTAATAAAGAGTGGTGCAGTAGAATAGTCATTTGAATGTAATAAAGAGTGGTGCAGCATAAGAATAACCTGTCTTTAAATATTAACATACCCCTTAGAGGTGTTATTGTATCTTTATAACCAAGTCAAGACTTGCAGCTTTGCCTCGCTCTGACTTACTGCATAAGTCCCTCAAAATGTAGTGGCACAATCATCAGCCTCCCTTCTCGCCAGAGCAGAAGAATCACTTTGCATTTTAAAAAGGTCAAACACTCAGATCTCTGCCAGGAGGAACTCGGAGAAGAAATAATGTCATTCTGGGAAAACGTGACATCATATGATAGATACCTGTCTCGAAATCCCACAGTACAGCAGACAGCTGAGACATTCATCTGTGTGGACAGTGGTCTGTCAGCCATGTTGAATAATGTGATACACTCGACTGCATTGTATTGTTGTATTGTTTGAATACAACCTTTCTGTTTCCTTATGGTGATAGAAAGTTCAGTATGGCTTTGATAAACTACATTAGGTCTATTTGAGTGTACAAACTTGTGTATAACTGCTTATATTTGCAAATATGTAATTAGCTGATATGCTTAATATGACAATGAATTAAATATAAAAGACAAGATAAAATGTTAAGTAGATTTGACTACTATGAATAATTTTGCAATTAATGAATTGAGCTGGCTGTACTATATTTGCCATGAACCTATAATGTAGGCTACTACATCATTACATTGGTCATACATCATCTGTTAGCATCTCTGACACTGTCAGAATAGCAGTCACCTCTTCAGAATCCAACTGCCACAGCCATTGACCCCTCAAAACAATCCCATTCCCTTTATTATTATCTGTGTATCATCTTTCTCTGCATAATATATGCTTTCTATGCTATTATGTTATAGGATTGGTACTTAGCTATTTATTTTGAAGTACTTGACATGTTGATATGTAATTGTATGATGCATTGATTAGTAAACTAGTAAATCAGTGTTGTTCTTCAAAAGAATTTCCAAGACAAAACAGGAAGTGGACTGGAGCAGATTAAGAGAAGGCCACTTTGGGTGCTAATAAGGCCACATGTCACACTAAAGAACCATTAGGCCCACACTGCATAAGGATAGGATGGAATATTGTGTGAAGTGGATGTTCTTAGGCTAATGAAGCTTTCCTTCCATTATCTATGTAACCTACCCATTAGCAAAAAAAAATAAAATAAAATAAAAAGTATATATTGGAACATAATATACACAGGCCTACAGTAACTGTGTATATTTATACACATTTATACTTAAGCCAGGCTAGTCAATATTTGCATATCATTTATAAGTAACCCTCCATATTTCCCTATCATCACAGATATTTAATTGATTTCTGTAAAGGCAAATTGCCAAACGGGTTACTCAAACTGTCCCACCACGCTGATATAGTTTTGATCTACTACGACAGCGGGTGAATGGCGTCGAGTCTGAGAACGAGGTGGGCAAAAGCCCCGCCTTTACTCAAAAAGCGAAAGAAAAAAAAAGGAAAAGCAAACTGATACACACCTCTCAATTCTCTCGCAGTAGGAACAGAACAGAACAGGAGTGTTTATGAAGCTTTTAAGTAAACAGTGGGATATCAGTCACATCGAAAACGAACGCTACTTTTGCCGATTAATCTAAAACAGGCGTCGTTTCTGTTCGGCAGAGCGGTTGCCCACTTGGTTTCAGGATTAAGTTTTTATGCCATCTAAAGGTGAATCATTAACTGAATCCAAGATAGCAGGCGGATTTGAAATGCGCGGCCGACGAATGCTGTTTTAGGAGCCCAAAAGCCGACGTTTGAACTCTCAATAAACATCCAGTCGAGGTAGGATTATAAATATGTGAAAATAATTGCATGTTTGATCATTTAGTGGGCAGTTAGTTTTAAAAGCTATACTTGCATTGCTGCCCATGTGTCCCTGCGCCATCAACAAGGAAGAACGAGGGCGGGTTGCAGGCATTAGCTACAGTAGCCAATTCATATTCATGTGTGGACAATCTTGTATCAAGCCCACTCTGCAACACATTGGAACCATATTTAAAAAGTCAGCAGCACATATACCGTAGGCTAAGGTTGAACAAAAAACATGTCATTATATTGCTTTTGAGAAATATGGTTCAAAATTGGAGGAATTAATAAAACAGTAACCTAGTCGATTACACAACATCCAAAAGTTAGCAAAACACTTCATAGCCTACCAACTTTGCACTGTGCAAACAATTCCAGCTGGGAAATGCCAACTGTCATAAAATCGAAATTATATTTTGAACTTTGTACAGTGTTCCTATTAGACACGTTCAGTTACATAACGTGGACATGTTTGCCAGCAGAGCTGGCTTATACAAAAGGGAAATTCACTATTTTTTTCTGCATTTGGGAGGATCAACAACAGCAAAAAAGCTGCAAGTTGAGGGTTGAGGAGTGCCCCATTGTTTAGCCAATGAAGAAGGGGTGGAGACAGAGTTATGCAGATGTGTACTGGCAGAGGACATCTGCTCCCCCCCACCTCCTTCCCCCTCCTCCGGGCTTTGTCACTGCATGCTGGAAAACTCGGGAGTTGAGCCATAGTTAAAGAAAAGGCTGTTGTTGGTTATGTGCTGGCTGTTGCCCACACCCTTTCCTGTGATGAACACATTATGTTGCAACTAACTTTCAATCTTAACGTCTAATTATACCATATTCACTTTAAAGTATCCCCAGTCTGGATATGGAGCTGCAATCAACTGCATTCAGCCTATGAGGTAGTTAGCTTGTCTTAGCTTGGTTGTTAAGTGTGATTTTTGGAGTGTTGTCCCATTATCGCATCCACCATTTCATTGAACTTCCAACCTCATATAATTAAGCAGATATAAAAAGCTCACCGCCCCACACCCCCGCCCCATCTCACCTCCCACCTGCCTCTACCGATCCACCTCATATATCAACTCAAAAAGTGAAAGTTGTAGAAATTGTTTTGAATGAAACCCCTAGCTAAAATGACCTAAATGACGGCTTAACTTCCCGTGGCCTTTCTCCGTTCATAGTCTATCCAAGCCTTGCTTTTTGCAAGCCCTCAAGGCAAATGCATCATGCGTGGAATAGCAATGCACTGTACTGTGCAGCGTATAATTTATCACTGATGCCAGGAAAATGCCATCTATTGCTTTTAATATTTATCACACCGTGCGTGCAATGCGTGCACTTGGCGGTCGCTAGCGATCTTGACGTGTGTTTGTACAGAAAATCTGGAGGCTCTTCTGCCTTGGCGTGCATTCCCTTGTGGCCGGCGGACTATGTGTACTGTGATTATGAAGACGATTTGCATTTGTTAGCGGGCTGATGTACAGGATGCCTGTGCATGGATTCATTTAGTGTCTTTACGCTGTAATATGTCATAGCGGCAGGCTGACAAGCAAGCTGTAAGAAGCAAGTGCACCAGTGCAGGAATAAGTAATGGCACACCTGTGCTTGCTTCACCACCTGTTCATTTGGCATGTGATTATCTTTGGATAAACCATCCAGCCTGGGATATACAGCCTTGCTATTATAATTTTTTTTTTACATGAATTGGACTATCTTTGGTGACAGGTAAGAGCTGGCATATCGTACAGAGTATGCCAGCATGGTAACTAACAAACCAAAGTCTGCATTTACCATTACAGAACACAGAGAGAAAAGCAATTACATTCAGTTAATCATGTTCTCAGAACCAAGCCTAATATTCTGTTTAACACATTAATTGTGACGCTGCTGAAATAGCTCTTTGGAGTTTTACTGAGGATTCTCATAATGGCAATGCCTCCAACGCCTTCTAAAATATCCCACAGGAGCTGGTTTGAGAGGGTTTTACTAACCTGCGATTGTGCTATGCATTGTGGGAAAGAGGTAGTGAGGGATGTGAAATTACAATACCATCTGCCAAAGGCCAGTGTAATGTCAGTGAGTCACACAACTGTTTAAAACTACAGTGCAGGCACCGTCTAGAACTCTAGATCTTAGATAACCGTTTACAATGATGTTGAGCATTTAGAAAATATCCCATGTACTTTATTTGAAACTGGTGAACTATTATGCTGTTTCACCTTCATTGCATGGGCCAGATTACAGTCCCCGTAGCCAAAAAATAACCATTCATATGTAATTTTAGAGATTTTGGAGAATACATTGTGATTGTTATTGTTGGTTTTGAGCTGCAGTAACAGCTTAGAGTAAACATCTGCACAGTGTATTGTTGCCATAAGATGTGAGGAGGACTTGAAGCAAAACATTAATAATCAGAACAAATCACATGTAGCATTCTGTTTTTAAATGACAGATTTGCCCATAGGTGTGGGTTTGGCTGGGCATGTCTTGAGTCATGTCAAAACTATCTTTGTTTGTAGTATTTAATATTTGGCCTGTAGCCCATTTGTTGTTATGCTAGGTTACAAATTTTTATAATAATTTTTTTTGCATTTTGTTTGGCCTATGTTTTGCATTGCTTTCTAACTTAACTGCAGCTTTAATGTTAACACCTGATCGTGGCTTGTTTGTTGATGTTACATCTTAGTCGTGTTTGTGTAGTGTTTTATTTGTGATTGTGAGGAGGGATCATCTTGGGAGAGCGAATATGTGGACTAGCAGGTGTCTGATTGTATTCAGTAATAATCGTGCCTGTTTGCTTAGTACTACTGCAACTAATACTGGCATAATTACATGTGCATGAATATGTACGGGGGGGGGGGGGGGGGGGGGG
>JAODTR010010299.1:0-25000 GCA_025399935.1 Amblyopsis rosae | reverse complement strand
GTGAGGCTTGGTTCAGGTTGAGACACTTAAAGTATGTATTGATCATCTTATTTATCCAGCCAGTCAACCAAGTATTTGTCTTTCCTTGTCTCAGGCAAGCATAAAAAAACAACAGTTTTGTGTTATGGTGTTTTCATCTGGCAGGAATTAAAGCTGTGACTGATAACGTCACTTGAGACACAAGGTTATAGACACAAACCGTGGAGGCAATATCACACAAATCTGACACAGCAAAAACACAAAGGCATCAATCACACAGTATTCATATGAAAGGGCCACAACAATGTCTGTAACGTATGTGGCATCTAGGATAATTAGATAAATGCATCATTAACGGAATTACAATGGCTGCATTGCTTCAGTAATACTGTCTCAATGCATTCAGGGAATAAAGGAAAGAAATACAAAAAGATTACAATAAATAGATTATGACATGCATGCAACTCTTCCTGTCATTACATTCATGCCATGGAACCTAGGCAGCTGCCAAAGGATTTGTCCCAACCCCTCAGGGCCTGGGAAGAACTGTGGATATTTGCTTGCTCCTACTGGAATAAATTATTGATTCTAAATAGCATACTTTTAGTTTGATTGACGCAAAGTGTTTTTATTGCTCTCACTCAAAGCCACCTGAGAACTTGACGAACTCATGTGTGAGATGATGACTGTGTGTGTGCGTGCGTGCGTGCATGCGTGCGTGTGTGTGTATGTGTATATGTGCATGTGTGTGTCTGTAATTAAAAAACAATCAACCATGTTTTTAACTAAATTGGCAAGTCAGTCCCCCATGGCTGGACTGTAGCAATGCGTCCACACACACACACACACACACACACACACTCGCGCTCGCGCGCACACACACGCGCTCACACACACACACACACAGAGAAACCTGTGGTGCTTTGGTGCGTCATCCAGGGGACAATGGAACACCCATATCTACAGTATTCTGTTTCATATGCAAAATATGATAGACACACTCACACACATACAGAACTTGGTGAATATTTGCACACTTGGATAAACACAGATATTACAGTATGATGTTTTCAAACACACAATGTGGGTGGATGAGCCTTAGACTTGGTTAGCGTTCAAAAATAATGTTGCTTTCTCTCTCTCTCTCTCTCTCTCTCTCTCACACACACACACGCACATACACGCACACACACACACACACACACACACACACACACACACTGTGTCCATAACTTCACAGCTTCTCAGGTTTCTCTTATTAAACAAACAGTTGCCATCTACCAGCATATCACCACCCCTTTCAGCCTAAAATATATGCCATTGCATAAAGATGTATATTGGTGCAAAAATGGCCTCTACACAGCCCTGTATTCTCAGAAACACCCACAACGTGAAAGTGGCCTGACGTTTGCACACACACACCCAGCACCACACTTAATGGTTGAAACTGACCTTCAATGCCCTCTTCCCTTCCCCACCTCCCGCCTCCTCCAAGTCTGTCTCTCCTTCACCTCCCTCCTCCAATCTCGCATCCACATGCATCCCTTTTTTAGTTGCAATTCAACGTGTTTGTTGGCTTGAAAGTAGATGTTGAAAAAGCATGATGATAAACATTTGTACACTGCATTTCTTTCCACCTTTGTACGTGTGTGTACGTGTGTCTGTGTGTGTGTGTGCGTGTGTGTGTGCATGTGGGTGGGTGAGTTGCTGCCTATTCAGCCGGCTTGCTCAGACACTTCAGCACACACCGGCCATCAGGCTGAGAAAGAGATTGACTGTGAAATGTCACATTGTCATGTAAATCACATAATGCGGCCTGAAAAATGAATAGCATCACTCAGCCCGACCATTTGTCTGCAGGTCATAGCCTGAAGAAGAAACCGCTTGATCCACAAATCTAGAATGCAGTTTAATATACACACATTTCTAACTTGATATTTTCTTTCTTTTCCTATACTGTATGTATCGCTGTGATAAACAAAAGAAACGGTTTCATTTAAATACTGGATGGAGGCTTAGCACTGGTTAGGTCTGATGGCTTGATGAATGCGTTGCTTGAATTTTAATTTGCCAGAGAATTGGCCAGGTATGGCTCTGTGTGAAATGAGTTTGTGTATTTGTGTCTTTCTTTGAAAGTGAAAAAAAATCAATATAACTTGGAACTCTGCCTATACAAAAAATGCATTGCAAACATTACTTGGTACATACAATAACATAAAAACATAAATCTTTACAGTGAGGCGCAATTCTACAGTCTAGTAGTTTTTTAATTCAAACAGCTATTTTTGTTCATAATTTCTGTAGCTCTATTTCATCATGGTCTGCCCCTTTCTCATGTCAGCAATATTCATTTCAGAAGAACAACATGGAGCAAGATTGTAGTGATGATGTTGTTTATTTATAGGGACTACAGTAGGTTAGTCTGGTTGAGATTAGGCACATCTTTCAATGCCATGGCATTAATGGAAATTCAATTGAAAACAATCATACTTGCAACTTCAATAACATTAGTTTTGGTTCATTCTCAAATGTGCGCTAATTTCATAAAAGGTATGGTCAGTCATTCTTTTCGTATCATTCTAACAGTATCACACGTCAAAATGCATTGTCAAGCAAAGCGTAGTGCTTTGTTGATACAATCAGTGTTCGCCACTTTATTTATGTTCCTATTTACGGAGCCAGGGCTGTGTGGAAGCATCAGATTAGCTCTTCAACACGCACAGAGAACGGCAAACTAGCGAAATGCGATGAGATATTTGTTGACTTTCTCAATACATGTATAAGCTATATATAATAGCTGACTTTACCTTTAACTAGAGCGTCAAATCTCTCCGTCAAAAAACGTTATTCACCTTTAAAGCCAGCTGAGGACAATCATGGAGGTTGCTTTGTGTTTGGTTGGAATCTGACTTATTGACTGGATACAGCTATGTGGTCCATAGGGAGTTCAGACCCAGTGTGCACATGTATGAACCGCCTGTTTGGTGTCCCTGCTCTCTCTCTCTCTCTATCTCTCTTTCCTTATATCTCTCTCTCTAGCTCACATCACTGCCACCCCATCCCCCCGTCCTCCTCTCTCTCCCTCTCTCTCTCTCTCCCTCTCTCTCTCTCTCTCTCTCTCCTAACTCTTTTCATTGCACACATCCGGTGTAACTATCTGTCACAGGCTTATAATGGCTTCCCTGGGACAGATATAATTTCACTGGGTCACAGCCATACACACACACACACACGCGCACACACAAGGTGACCAAGGTGACCATGGTCAATGGTCTTCTCAGGCCTCTGCCAAGCCAAACAGGTTTAAAATACATTCAAGACACACAGGGCAAGCATGTAGCCACAGGCCTAAGACACACACACACACACACACACACACATGCACACACACACACACACAATAAAGAACTCAACGGTTAAAGTTTGCACTGGTGTAATGTTCTACTTAACAGTAGTGCAGTGCTAATCATATATCTCTTGGTGTTAGCTTTCTCTAAGAAAGAGAGAGAGAGAAAAAGTGTGTGTGTGGAGTTATAACAGTCTCATTCAGATAAAACTAGGTAAGTGTTGAGGAATGCCAAACACTATAATTAGACAGGAACATGAACAGACCTCAGTTGCATAAGAGGTAGTAGACTCAACTACGTCTAGTATTCTTAAACAAATTGTTATTTTTATAGCAGCTATTCTGCGGCTTACATATTATATATATGAATTCTCATTCTGTTTTCTTTGGTATCCATTTCAGTTAGAATAGGGCACAACTGCAGTTATTGCATTTGGACAATCGTATTCCTTCCTTTCAGGTAACGCAATAGTAAGTTCAAAACTGTAATTAGCATAAAAGCTGGACACATTTTAAGTACATTAAGTGAAGATGTAGAGATTTGGAAATGGTGACTTAAACCCACATGTGCACATGCATGCAAACACATGCACCCAACAGCCTGGTATCCCCATGGGTGGGTTGTGTGGTTAAGCCTCCTTTGTAACTCCCATAGACTGTATATATAAATGGACAAAAAAACCACTGCGACGTCACCCACAAAGGCTTCTCAATAATGGATTTGAACAATTCGCTGTGCTGACTCTGTGGTCGCCATCTTTGCAGTACCTCCTCAATATAATGGGATAAATGTATGGCTTTATTTTGAACCGATGAGTTATACAAAAATTCACCCATCACAACCAATGTCTGAACCAGGCTGTACACATGCTTATTTTTGCTGTAAATTCTGACATTTTAACATTGTAATCTATGGGGATTGACTCCCTTTTGCAGCCAACCTCAAGAGGCTATTCAATTAAATGCAGGTTTTGGCACAATTGTATTACTGTAATTTCTCAGCACCGGAGGTTCCCACTTGGTGTTTCCTTCATTCTGCCCCAAGTGGCCGTAATATATATTGCACACTACCCCAATCAGATTGGGGTTTATATTATTTTCATAGTCTGCTCGCGCTTTTATTGTTGTTACTGTGGTTTATGCTTCTTAACTGGTTATTATTTATTATGTTAAAAGGCCTTACGCTAAGGGTTCAAGTATAGCGCATATGTGTAAGTGACACATATGCGCTATGTAAGGGTGTAAGTGACCCTTGTACAACAGGGTGACATTTACACAGACACACATCTGCACAATGAGTATATGTGTGTGTGTGTGTGTGTGTGTGTGTGTGTGTGTGTGTGTGTGTGTGTGCGTGTACCAGTGTACCACAGTGAGAGGGCATGCGTTGCGTCTAAAGCAACAGCACGGTGTCAGTAATAACGCCTCAGTATAATGTCTGGAAACACTGACATCACACATGCCAGTACTGGAAATGATGGATGAATGGAATAGATTCTGTTCTATTCATCCACTTCCAGTACTTCTAAGTGTCAAGGTGTTAACAGGCTCCCGCCATGCATTAGCCCTGTATTGCTCCTACAGAGGTATAGCAACGTCAGACAGTCATGCATGGGCACAGCTTGAATCCAATACACCCTGACTCAGTATCGGCATAACTTATTGAACCTGTTCCAGTAGAACACACGTCCCTCCAATAAGCATTTACCGGAACATTATAAACTCCACTGAGTCACTAGAGACGACATAGCAGTTATTCATTCTATCAGGATGGAACAATATTGTGCTGCTATACTGTGCTATAGCTTTGAAAAGCAAGAACGCGTGATAATTGTTGTTTACTGTCTGCGCTGGGTAAATGAGGGTTGCATGGCGCTCAGCAAGCCAAAAGGCTGGCACTGGTACGATGACCTGGCACGATGCCCTCATCTCCCCATGGCATGCTTTCGCCACAATGAACTGTACACGCTCATTTGCCCATCTGTTCATGATCATTCGCCCCGATTCGGAGCCATTGTCCTTTCTCGTTCTCTGTAATTAACAGCAGTTAAGTCTGTTTGTTTATCTCACGAGCGCTCTGTTTCATTGTCTCTCTGTGTCCTCTTTATTCTCAGAGTGTCGGAGCACAGGGCAGACATTCTACCTGCTCTGGTAAGATATGCAGTAAAGCAGGCCCTGTGTTCACAGATGACATATTCATTACAAGTATAGGCGGATCATAGCTTAATTTGTTTTTTATTATAATATATCATATCTATACTGCTTGCTTTTCAGTATCATTGCTTACATTGTTGTTAGTATGTTTGACTGGCTGTCAAGTACAGTACGTTAACCTGTGTTGTACTGTTTTGACAGTATTTTACTCCACATTTCTCAGACCTGCTACGGTCCCTCCTTTAGAATGTCTCCTCACTCTGTAACGCTAATGGAAAAGGGGAGAGGCCAGGGGCTTTTGCTGAGTCAGTCAAACAAGACACCATGTGTTTGTGAGGAGGCGACAGATGGAGGAGAGAAGAGGAGAAACTTTGCGGTGCGGCAGTGGTCAAGGCACGGGCACACAGTCATGCACGTTGACTCATGCACACATGTTCACATACAGACACACACACATGCGCGCATGCACACACACACACACACACAATGTTGCTAGAGATTATGTGTCAGCCATTGACACAGCTGTCGTTTCACTCATACAAAAAGGATACATCTTATCTAAAAGAATGGAGGCAACACAAAGTCACTTTTCAACTAATGTGGTTCACCCTGTTTGGTCAGGTTGAAGCCAGCATGACTCAGCAGGTGAGTATTAATTCAAGTACTTTTTTACAATTAAATTTGCCTGCTAAACGGAATGCTAATATCTGCAATGGGTATTTTATAACAGGGTGACTTTAAAAGCTGGCGAATACATTAATAGTTTACTCTCACAAGTACATTTTTCTCACCAGCCTATAATAACATGGGTGACAAAACCCTGCACCTATTAATCAATAGCTATCAGCTACAGTGTATCTGTATTGCAGTAAGGTTAAACAAAGTCTCCAGCGAATATAGTTGAATAATACTGGTGAGCTTCAGCGATTTTTGGGGGTGAAGGACATCATGAAGAGGGTTACCTCTGCAATTGATATTCATAAACACAAAGTCCGCGCGCACGCACACACACACACACACACACACACACAATTTATGACCAAGAGAAATAGCGGTAATAAACTAAAGAGGAAGGAGCGATAAAACTGTGTGTGTGTGTGCGGTGCTTGAGGGAAAGGGGGAGAGAGAGAGAGAGAGAGAGAGAGAGAGAGAGAGAGAGAGAGAGAGAGAGAGAGAGAGAGAGATGAAGTGCAACATGGGCAGGAGTGGTGAGTGGGCCCTGTAAGATTTAGAGGAGAAAAGCGTACAGCTTGTCCTTAACACACACACACGCGCGCAAGCGTGCACCCTAGATCTCAGTCCAAACAGCTATTAGGACTTGCTCCCTTAACACTTGGGTGTCCAAATCGGTGCCTGATGGACCATCCATCAACCGACCCGGCAGTTTGTTCCTCTGATAGGTCACAAGACAGAGAGCAACAGCGAGACAATGTGCACTGTACACTGACACTGTCTGACACTGTGTGGACTCAGTGACACAGGTTTTTCTCTGATAGATGCAGGCCTCATATCATAAGTTATTGACTGGATTTAAAGGTGAAGGTGCATTCCCAATATTTTTCAGTTCAAATAAATAATAAAAATAGATAATGCACAAGATCAATGGGGAAACCATGGTGAGCTATAGACAAACCCAGGAAACATAATGAGAAATGTTGTTTGTACTAGGTAGAGTGCCTGCTTTAAATGTCTCAAGACTTCACATTCCTAGTGTTTTCATTTTTTCATTCCACTGAAACCTTTCAGAAATCTCAAGCCTTGCTCAAACAACAGCCATGTCTCTTGAGAAATCATTGCCATGATTAGATGGCTAACAGCTGCCCACAGCAACAGATGCCCACACTGAGGATGAGCGCAGAGCTTACGAGAGAGTTTGACATCTCTGTCAGAAGATTCATAAACCACCTCAAGGACCAGCCAGTGTCCTTAATGGGATTTAATGTATTATGGTTCCAGTCACTGTAACCAGGTCAAATTAGTCTTTCGAAGGTCCATCAACTATAGCAAGGAAACCCCACAGGTGGAAACGCTGCCACTGACATCTTTCCCATCAGAAATTATTTCTCACACCAAGTGCCACTTGACATTCCCAAAGAGAATATGAAGAATATTAAATAATTGCTGACTAATTGGAATAGGTTCAGTCCAAAAACTGAAGCCATATGCTGACTAACATTAAGACATCCAACTGGGTAACTCCAATAAGAGTGTGGCCTATCTTGTATTGCAGATACTTCAGCTGCTGGCAATGTAAGCTATTCAGACTGAACTAAAACGTTTAAAAAGAATTACAATAAATAAAATGTTTGTGAATCACAGAAAACACAATAAGTGAGATCATTTTTGGTGTAGGAGCCAAATGCTGTGTGTCACTGAAATAACATGAAGGGTATTGTTCTTTGTTATTTGTTGTCTGTACACTGAGTGTTACTGTACTCAGGTGTATATAAGTACTGTAGTTGTCAGATGCTTGACCCCATGAAGGGCAAAGGGTTTCTCACAGCTGAAGCGATATATTTTGTTTGTCATGCTGTAAATGAAAACTGGAAAATTTACATTTTCACGCTGGATATAATAAAATATTGTTCTGTATCCCAAAGAAGAGACTTTATATTCTGTACCGAACACAATATAAAGCCAATGGTATCATATACCAAATCAATGCAAAGTCCATTAACCAGGCTGTTAACTCCCGGAGTTAGTAGCTAATAACAATTGGTTGAGCTCCTATGGGCAAGAGCGAATGATCGACAAAGACATGAAGAAAAAGAGAGAGTGAAGTATCCGGATGAGTGAGCACCCAAAAAAGGATAATCATGAACAAGAGAGAGAAAACAAGTGAATGAAACAAGTCAAAAGAGATCCGGTGAAAGTGGCAGAAAGAGGGAGAGTAATGGCAGGGCAGTGATAAATAGGGGAGGTTCCATTGTGTGCTGATTGCAGTGTCAGAGCTCTAGCAGTCATTTGTTAATCACTAAGAGAGCTGGCCTTGGAGGTACACTGCTATGCAGCTTGCTTTAAATGCACTTCCCCTCAGTTTTAGTTTCTTCTTGGTGAGACAGCAATACATCCTTTTCCATCCCACTATTACACACTCCATATTACACCCCCCCCCCCCTTCCCCACTCACACAACATACACAAACACACACACACGCACACTATACAGTAGATGGGCAATGAAGAGGATAAATACAATACAAGTGAAGTGATGTGGTAAGTGCAGCAGTCAATCAAAAATGTAGGCTGCACAGGTGCATTTTATTAAGCCACCAGCAGCAGCAGTCTGCACGCCCGCATCTGAAGTGAGTCACAAATGGTTATAGTTGACTTGTTGTTGGGTGATAATTAAAGTAATGAGAGTTACATTTGATTGAGGTTATGTAACAAATTTTCTAGAGATTAAACATAGTGCCATACTGACTGCGCTTGTGGAATAAGCGTTTCCATGTAAAGGTGCAGAAAACAAAGAACTTGTGTATGTCGTTGTGTATGTCAGAATCTCATATAACGTCTGTACTGTATTATGTTCCATTCAGTTAACATAGGGGTGCGTTCAGTGGGACTGAACGTTTGCTTTATTCAATTAACCATTTTACAGAACAGCATTTCCTGCAACGTTCTTGAACTACTTGCGAAGATGTTTGCAGATGCTTGCTGCGTTCAATGGCCGTAAAGTATTGCTCACTGACGTCCAGCATATTTAAAGTGTAGCTTCATATGTGGAATCTGTTAGGGTGTTTAACATATTTTATTATTTGTCTTCATCACTATTTAATAATCTGCCAGTAGCCTACCAATTGTCTCTTTCATTACCATCTTATTTAATCTGCATAGCATCTCATTCTGATATGAAATGCATGACATTTAAAATAAGACTACATTGACACAACCATTGTGGACATATCCTTCCTAGCATTTGTCAGGTTTAGCATGCTAGCACTGACAGTTCTACCATCATCTTGTGCATCGGCAGCCTGTACAGCTGTAGCACAACAATATACAGCAGTAAAACAGAAACAATAGCTTTGTTGGTGTTAGCCATGTGAATGTTGTTCAACCCACAGACCAGCTCCCTGTTTTGTAACCTGGCGTTCAATTCACTGCCGTTTGTGTTCATTGGACATGAAGTAAATGCTACATCATGCTGAATGCAGGGCTAATGTAGGCTTCACAGGGACTACAGGTGTCCATGTTCTGCAAGTACTCCCCCAGACACATAGTCCAGATAAATACATCCCAAACAGTACTGTTTCAAATGCTTACACTATTGTTAAGGAAAACAGTTGCTCTCACATTTAAATGATAGCACTTGTCAAAATGTCCGTGACCTTATTTGACCTTGATATGATGGTTATTGCAGGTATTGGATTTGATATGTTATTGATGCACTGGTGCGATTACTGTTCTGGTGTAGTCGGTGATCCACTTTAAAATTAATGTAGGTAACATACAAGGAATGTACTGTACAATGTCTCCCATATGTATCAAATTGGTTCAATAAATTCAATTCAATAAATCCCAGGGCACCAAGATCACTTATTAACTGCATGCACATAACAGCTAAATGTCACATCTGCAGGTTGCTCTTATGGAGATGAATTATTACTATGAAAGCAAATTTGATTTGACTTTAGCTCTGTTGGAGATAGGCGAGACCTCACTCCAATTTTCAATCTCAGTCTTTTCAAAGATGTGAAGGATGAAGTGTGTTTCTGTGTGGGTACCAGGTTTGAATAGGACTTGTAGGTATAGGGCAGGATAGGTTAGATCAGGGGTTCCCAAACCTTTTGTGCCAAGACCCACCTAGAGAGGACTAATCTATTTAGAGACCCATCAAACACCAAGTACCGGTAACGTCATTTTCAAAAAGCTATCCCTTTTAGCTAATGCCACCTGTGTGAAGCCAAATATATTTCAGCAGGTGTGCACGTGGATAAATAGGATTTCATCCAATCAGAAACAAGTAGGCTGTATTGCCATTGTAACGTCTATGGACCCATGTCCTCAGCGCTGCCCAGTCGCACCTGTTTGAAGTTGATTATTTATTGTTTGCACCTGTGTGTTCTGTGGGGGTATATATGTTGGGGTTTGTTGTCAGTTTTTGTTTTGCTGTTTGTGGTGAGTGAGGCTTCTTTAAACATCCTTATTTCGACTCAACCTGTGCCTGGTTCCTGCCCTTTGCTCGCAACGTTACAGCCACAACCTTACTCACGACCAATGAGAAGAACCACACGATGGTAAAACGTCGAAGCCTTTCATTGATATTCTTTATTCATTCAATGGCTGCTTGCAATTTCTGCAACCCACTCACTCCCACTCAGTGACCCACCTTTTTGAAAACCGCCGGGTTAGATGTTAAGGTGACTCCAAAGCTTGTATTCCCTACATGCCCAGTCTAAGTAAGATTCCTAACCCCTTCCTGCTCCTTAATACTGTACTCACTGTAAATCACTTTGGATGAAAGCATCTGTTCAAATTGCAATTACCGTGAACTTGGAAGGGTCAACAACAGATTGAAAATAAACCTTCATTCACCATAAAGTCTGATAAGTGCACATTGGCACAATGACCTTAGCCCCACGGCCGCAGCACCATGGCTCGTTTATTTTCCACAGATCATTAAGGAAAGCTTCTGTGTGTCTCGACTATACAGTAGGATGGACAATGGAATTATTGACGAAAGCTCCTTCTATTCTGCAGTCTTCTGATGTCTACAGCCTGACTTAACAGGGGCACAGCAAAGGCATGGGTACACGCGCACACACACACACACACACACACACACAGTACTGTAAGCTTTTCCTCTTCCTACGCAAACACACACACACGCGCACACACGCACGCACACACACACACACACATACACACACACACAAGCACTTTGTTTCCCAGAGGGTCAAGCTCCATGAGGACAGGATAAAAAAGAAAAAAGATTTTCGTTCATAACATCCCACTCTGCTCTTTAGCCCTCTTTGTCCATTTGTTCTGCTGACGCTTTCTCTCCCTCGACCAGCAGCCTATCCCACGGGAATGCATGTCCATTTCTCTATCTCTTCGGTATATCAGCCTCTCTCTAGCTATCCTGCTCCACCTCTGGCAGTCTTTATCTACGCTACCGTCTTTCTTTTCACATGCTAAGACCTCTTTCAGGGGCAAGACTGAATGTGTGTGTGCGTGCGCAGCTATAACAAAAGCACATTTTTCTCCTTTTCGTACGATCATCCCCCTTTGTTTTATTTGAGTCCCTTTTGCTCTCTCGTGCCTGCTTTCTCCTCCGTCACTCTCTCAGGACCCCCTTTCATCTCCCCTGCACCTTGAGGGAACGGGAAGAGGAAAGGGTAACATGTGAAAATTGTTCACGTTTCAGACGTACGTTTCTCTGCTATTTGCATTCAAAGTGGGGCGAGAGGGGGTACATTTTATTTTCATTTAAAATAAATAATTAGTTATTACTAATTAGTTTTTAAGCACATTTTATTGTCCTCAATTACTTTTTGGGGGCCAAACATGGGTCAAAAAAGGTTGAGAAGTGCTCATTTAAAGTTATGTGAGTGATGAACATGCAGTACAGGTGTGTGGCGTAACAGTGTTGTTCGCATGTTGTTTTATTACGTGGGAATACACGAGGTGTAATCTGTGTTCAGTTTTAGAAGTGATTCTGCCGAGACAGGTTGCCAGGTCTTTTTCTTCTCACCTCACGTCTCGGGGGAACCCGGGTGCATGTGTGCGTGCCGTGCACGCATGGTCTCACTGTATGTGTGCATCTGCAGGTCTGTATATGTGTGAGCAAGTGAGTGGGATTGTGTGCTTCTGTGTTGTTTACCTAATCCCCGACAGCATGCCGTGCAAACCTTCTGCCTCTAAATAGGCAAGGGTCTGTTTTATGAGCCCTAAACAACCAATGCACAGGCCAGATGGTGCACTTATCAGCCACCGTTCCTTTGTGTTTGTGTGTGTGTGTGTGTGTGTGAAAGAGGGTTGGGGGTAAGGTCATGGGGGAGATGGCAAGGAGTAGTAAATATTTGTCAAAAGGAAAAGAGGCAGCTGGCCGTCTATGGGACTTTAGGTAAAAGAGCAATCTAAAACACACACACACACGCGCGCGCGCGCACACACATGCACACACATCATTTATTTGATGTGTTGTTTGTTGGAGGGAGCGCAGTATGAAGGAGACAAATGGCGATGATCAAAACATTATGGTTGAATCTTTCTTTTTTCTCATCATGTGTCCCTTTTGATTGTGGTTAGGATGAGCAGAAACCCTGCTGGATTGTCCCTTCGCAAGGTATCTGTATAGGCTACACCAACAGGCAGAGCAACTGTAATAATCCAGTGCAACTCTAGCATTTCAAACGCTACTTTTCCGATATGTTCACAGTTGGCAAGAAGCACACACATACAGTATTTCTGGTCTTTGCAAAGTGAGAGCACCTTCATATGCTCTTAACGATAGCTCGAACAGCACTGGTTTGTGAGCTTCTCTTGATGAAATGCTAACATGAATGAGGTGAACCCTTGTGTGTGTATGCGGTGAGTCAATATTCCTATAGAGATAAGGTAGAAGATATTATAGCAATGTCTGTTTTCACAACAAAAACAACACCCTCTTAAACAGTGTAAACACACACTAGAACTATAAGGACCCTCACTCTGCCTCCCACAACTGTAGAGCGAGTCTTGTGGGGGAAACATGTTCCATGGTTGCCATGGGAAACCACTGACATCCAAGTCAGACTATCTACCCGCTTACTTGCTGCCCTTTGATCAACTTCTGAGCTACACTGGATGCAAGGCAACGCAATGAGGCCCTATCACCATGGCAATTGAACATGCTGGACCTTGGCCAACCCTCAGGTGATCATCAGTTCACACTACCATGGCAACAGCCCCTGTTTTCTATAGGTTACTTCAACAGTATGGCTCCAAAAATAATAAATATTTATATTAAATAGATATATATAAGAAAATATTACTTGTATGACTAACAGCCCAAACCCAAATACTTTAGACAAACTTAACTAAGTTGCTTTGGATAAAAGATTTTGCTTAAAAATGTTCTAAACAGACACCAAACTCGTTTGAAGTGTGATTCTCCATTGGCACAACTGTTAAAACCTAGAGATGCTGTGGTACTGGCAATGATTTTCTGTTGTATAATAATCTTAAATGAGTAATGAACAACAGCTCCACTTAGTGACCAAATGAAGATACTTCAGCTATTGGCTGCTATTATACAGTAGCCCATTCAAACCGGAAGCCGTGGAAGACTAACATGACATGAAGTTGGCTCCATCTAGTGGCGATTAACAGAAACAAAATAAGAAATCTAGAATAAATATCTGCCATTTTAATTTGAAATAACCTAACCTCATGTAAGATATAATCTTCAAGTAGGAAGAATGTGAAGCCTTCAATAACTGACTAAATAAACATGTATATTATTATATATATAAATAAACATTTAACATAGTATAATTATATACAATTAGGTCGATTATTTGCATGTTCTCTGTCGGCACTGCATGTCAAGGAAAAGGAGAAGGAAGAGAAACACCCCCGCCCCCAGCGTACGAGGCGCGACATCTCACTTCTGCCTGCTAATCTGTTTTCAATCATCTGTGCCTTGGTTTCTCTACCTCTTTCTCACGCCCTATAACACCAAACCACCCTGACACATATGCAGCCTTTCAACAAGGCACCTCTTGCCATTCCCGGGACAGAACTGAACTGAACACTGAGCGGCCTCCTCCGGGTTGACTATGCAAGCAATATTATCTTCACTCCTGATGGCCTGCCAAGGAGGAAGGATAGTAGGTGTGTGTGTGTGCGCGTGTGTCCACAGCATACATTTTACATTAGACCTGACTTTCTCTTCTTCTCTTCTTATTCCTCTGGGCTACTTATGTACTGAAGATGTCACTGTTCACCTGTGAGGTAGCTAATATGTGAGATAACACACCAGCTATCAGGTAGAAATGAGTACAGCATAATAAAGCCGCAGCCTGGTTATAATTCTAGCCTACAGCTTTATTAGCCAGCTAAAATCAATATAAAACCACCGGCTTTCCAGCCTCTGTTTGTGTTCACAGTCCGCCGTCATTCCCTGCCATATAAAAGGAAACTGGGAGGGGGATTAAATGCCAGGTCCTAGAAATAGCAGTGGCCCATTTAAGGCTTTTCCATGATGCTAGTGTTTAAAGGGCCATTCGAGAAATAGTTTGCAACCGTTAAATAAACAACGCTGTTTGGGTTCAACACAAGGTCACACTCAACTTCTCCCACAACTGATAACATGAGAATGTAACAAACCACTCCCTGACCTGAAAACACATGAAAAATTGATATGTGATTAAAGGCAAAAAGGATTAAATATTACACAATTTTTTCCTGCATAAACTAAAATCGGACTTTGCATTGTCTTTTTATAAGAAATTACTAAAACTATAATAGCAAATCACAGTTTTTTCCAGTACGACAGAAAATAATTTGCATCAAAAACAAAAAGCAAAACCCCAGGTGCTCCTGGACGTAAGTAAGCTATCAATGCGTCACTGGAGCACCCTTGGACCTAAGCCGCTGTATTGTTTGAACAGAACAGAACACAGGACGAGCAGAGAAGGAAAGAGGGTTTGAGGGGTTTAAATGATGTCTGACAAGCAGCAGCTGGATGTGACACAAGCACACGTCCACACGCACATCTAAGCAGTACAACACAGACATGCTCAATATAAGACGGGGAGAGAGCACCTGGCTAGAGAAAGAAAGGCTGGCAGATCAGCGATTTTAAAGATAATACTTGTTTTGTGAATTTCAGCAAATGGTATGCTAGCTTTCCATTCTGTCTGCGTGCACCCTATGATGGTAGAGTTGTTAAATATCAACAAGCATATCCAGAATGATGTATAAACGTTGGCGCCGCTACACTTAAATAATAAATCAAACAGAGAAAGATGCAAAAATCTAACCGACTAGATCTCACACACACTTATTTGACCAGCATTTACACAGTACAGTATAATCTGAGAGAGGTGATATCATTAACTTTGTATTTGTTAGACAGGCGCATTCATAAATTATTAATATATGATATATGATGATTTAATCAATCTATTTCACAATAACCACTTAGAAAGAAAATCAACATAGTCATGAGCTTGAAATAATGTGCAATTACTGTAGCATAAGAGATTGTCATATGGTTACAGAAAACTAGACCTGCAGCAGTATTTTCCAAAGGCACCATGCAGACAGTGCATGGTCACGTTCGATAAGTGTCTGCTAAAAGCTTTTTGCAAACATTTGGACCTGCCTCATGCACACACAAATGAGTGAAATATACAGTATATAGAAAACGTGCAGTATAACACAAAAGTATATAAAGAACCATAAATACCATGTGTGCATGTTATTTTAAAGTGGAGCTATATGACTTTGTGCCATTATGCATGCAATACCAATGCTTTGTGGCCACACACACCAACAGTATTAACCTGCACACGCAGCTGGCCTGGACATGAAAACAAAGAACAGAGCTCCGATTACAACACACACAGATTGACATTTCATTCTTCTTCGGTCAAAATTACTGCTCTATCTTCACATTGAAAATAGTTATCTACTGTTATATTAATGTTTAGAATATTGTATTTGTCCCCTTAAAAGACAATAAACCAGTTTAAAAGCTTCTTGGAATGCTGCGATATCGCATATGAAAGCAACACAGTTTCACATCCTATTCAGAAACAATAGATATAACTTGAAACAAAGGAAGACAATCTTGATTCGATCTTTCACCCCACAGTCTAACACATCTTGAATCACTGACTAAGTTATCTGCAACCTGTTTGCAAAGCAATAACTAGGCTTGACAAGAGTAAACCATGTGATGCTAATCAGGCCACTAACCTACATCCAAACAGGCAGAGGCAGCTACTCACCACAGCCTGCGAGGCATATTAAATACACTGTGTAAACCCCTCTTCTCGCTGTTGCTCCTCTCCTCTCCCCGTGCTTCTTCTAACCTTGGCTATCTCTTATCCCTCCTCTCTCTCTCTCGCTCTCTCTCTCTCTCTCTCTCTCTCTCTCTCTCTTGCTCTCTCTCTCCTTTGTGTTTATTCTCTAATAGTATTCATTCCCCACCACTTGAGGACCAAGCTCGCAGGTGCGATTATGCAGCTATTAATGAGATGTGTTGCCGTGAGCTCGGTGAATGAGTTCACTTTGTAGTGGCAAAGCCGACCAGGAGGATCGGGTACGACTGATTGATGGACGGTAGAGAAGAGGGGAGGGTCACGGGGGGGTAGGAGGGAGAGTGAGGGAGAAACGACGGCATGGAGAGGATAGTGCAGAACAGGCAGAGGGCAACAAACTAAACATAAACAAAAACACCCGCTGTGCAGGCACCCGCTCTGAAGCAAGCCATCCGTTACCAGTCTTTTCCATCCTCCTACCCTTCTCTCCAAAGTAACGCGTACAGCACAGAGACTAATAGTAAGACATCTTAGTCATCCATTATCTCCCTGACAAGAAGCAGCCACGAACGCTTGAGAGGCCAAAGCGTTTAAATATAATTCATGATTGTCAAATGACATAAATGTGGTGTAATATGAAACAATTTGTTTCTGAATGTGTTGGCGTACCGACGCTAGCAGGTCAGCGAACACAGAACACGCAAAGTGAGTAAAAAAACCAGGAACAAAGTAATGTGAGACAAAGCCCCCCCGTTGTTTCACATTACCTCTAATGTGCCCTACTCTCTCATCTATCCATTTAGGTGTTGTTCTAGAATGCCTAGAAGTCCTTGTCTCCTTATATCTCACATCCAAGAAGAGATGAGAGAAATGAAGCTAATATCTCTCTTATCTGTCTCCCGTATCCTAAAACATCAGCGAACATTGGCTGCTACAGTGCTCATAGAGTATACAGTAACTCCATATACAAGGTGCAGTTTCGCATGCTCTCTCTCTCTCTATCTATGACATATCACCGCACACACACAGTGACAGTCTATATGCAGTTTATGAAGCATTCACCACCATTGCATTATTGTAATCTGTATGTATGTATAATACAGCAGGGGTGTGCTGTGTGGAGATGCTCCGTATTCAGCGTGTCTCCCCTACACATGGTTACCCAGTGTATCTCTTTCTCTCCCGTTCATTCCCTCTATCCCTGGGGAGCGTGTTGCAGTTCTGACCTTACATCCCATTGGTTTTCCCAAAAGTGCATTACGTGCACGCACGCACACACACACACACACACACACACACACACACACACACACACACAGTGCGCGTAAGCATGCACACAATCAAGTCTTTTGATTGTGAACTCCCCCCCCCTCTCTCTCTCTCTCTCTCTCTCTCTCACACACACACACACACAAGCGCAGAATACAGACCAAAAGTAAAACACCTCCTAGTGGAGGGAAGGGGAACAGCGGACCCAGGAGTCACGACTCACTCATCCATATTCAGAACCACTTCAGAGCAGACAGCCTAATAACACCTGGCCAGGGGACGTCTCACGTTGTCTATGTGTGTTTATCTACATGTGTGTGTGCGTGTGTGTGTGTCAGTGCATGTGCCTATTTATCAAGGAGCTGTGCTTTAGTCTGTGTGAATTAGAGTAGCGGTGTGTGTGTGTGTGTGTGTGTTTGTGTGTGTGTGTGTGTGTGTGTGTGTGTGTGGTGGGGACCAAGCGAAGAACATCACACACTTAGGGGCATGTGTCTCCATTCTTCACATTCTACCCATCCTTTGTAAAGCAGGGATTGCACGGCGGAGGCAAGGTGTTACAGTAATTGGCTCAGGTATCAGCATTATACAGTGTGTATACTGAAATACCCTGGGCAAAAACAGGAAGTATTACAGCACATACGAAACAACGTAATGATACCAGACCGTGCACACTTCAGAGTGAGAACAGAGAACAAAGACACATACTTCCCTTTAAAGTCAGTAAATGCAGGTTTATTCCTGCATTATACCTGCTAGATAATGATCCAAGAGCGTTCCTGAATTGACTTCAAAGTCTCAATCATGCTACCCCGTTTAGCTAGAACACAGTTTCACATCAACAGCTTGCAATCCATGGGCTAGGGATGGAGACAAATACAAATACATTATTGGGATTAGCACAAATAGTGTGTTTTTCCGAACAAATATATTAAAAATTATTTGTATTCGGGAAGAAAAGAGAAAACCTAGTTTCAAACAGCTGGCATGCAGTAGTGAGCGCGGAGGAGGCCGGTGGATGTTTGTGCTCCGCCTATTTCGCTGACGTGAACACTACAAGTAGAAGTCACATACAAGTGAATTGAATAGAGCCGCGCTGAGCGCAGCCGGAATATAGTCGAAGTTCATGAACAACCTGTGACACACTCGCAGATATCACGCTGGAGAAATGCAGTGCAAACTAGCCATATTGCACACTGTGCTTTAAATAGCTCTAATATCTGGTGCGATAGAGCTGTAGGCGAGTTGCAAGCGCTCCCACAAGCGGGTGTACACTTTTGGCATTGGCACGACGCAAATACAAATACAAATAGTGGGCTCTCTGCACATCCCTATATGTGAGCATTGAGGAAATACGTATATGTAAGTATGTATATATATGCGTATATGTATGCATGCAGGAACGGCATATGCACAGAAGAACAAGGAACACAACTGTGACGTCAAGATAAATGTATTATTTTTACTCATTAATCTCTTTTATATAAGCCCGTCCTAGACATAGGTGGCTGTCTCACATCATTTTTAACCCTTTTCTCTCCTGCTATAATGACCCCCCCGCCACAGATCATAAATAGAAAACAAAGCATGAAACAGAATCCAAGAGAATAAAGGCACATACAGTACCTGTACAGTATGTATTTATTTTCTTTATTTCAACTTCAAACGTGAATAAAAACATAACATGTTAGCTAAAGGCTGTGACGTCATCCACCAATTTATATAAAGGATCTGACAAACATCTTACCTGGATTTTAATGCTGCCAAAGTGGATTTGTCAATCCTGAAAAGAGAGATAAAGGGAGAAATAAAAGGGAAAATATTATTGATTATTTCTTTACAATTTAAAGCGTGCTCAGTTCAGAGTGCAGAGAAAGAAAAAAGCAACATGCAAGAGATTAAATTACCACATGTTTACAACTTAGTGTTATCCATTGTGGCAAACTGTTTTGGGGTACATTGTTTCAGGCCATGCATGGTACATTTAGCTGTCTGGGCGCTGCGTATACATCAGGGGGCGGTGTTAGGACGATCCTAGGATATCATAGGATGGCCTTTTCTTCATTTATTACAACTGAACAACTATTATTATTATTATTATTATTATTATTATTATTATTAACAAATACTTGTAAGTCCTTTCATAGGGTCTGACAGCATCACTGCGCATGCGCACACACACACACATACACTACTGATAATGTACAGTGATTTATGTTGCAACGGCACTGCACGGTGATCAACATACAGCATGTAACACCGTCTGCACCAATGTGTGTTACTGTTTTTGATATTGCTTCTTTGTGTCAGATATGCTATGATGTCGTACAGTTCTTTTTTGTTTTTGTTTATTGTGGTGACTGTTTTGCTTATAGAAAATCCTGCAATATACATACAGTGTATGTGCAATGGTTAAAATTTAGAGATATTATATCAGTAACATGCTTCTTACACACTATTGTTTTTTGTGTTTTGATATGCATTGAATTTCAGAGCAGATTCATTTAAAAATGCATATGCTACAGTCAATGCAAATAACCGGATTTATAAAAAAATCTAAAAACTTTCCGTAAAGTTTCCTAACCTGGCCCATGTGTGAGTCTATATATAATAGCCTTATATTATACAGTATATATATATATATATATATGGCCCATTTGTGAGTCTACAGTATATAGAATTATATAGACTCACTTATACTCACTTATTATGCAGACTTATATATATAATATATATATATAATATATATATATATTATATATATAGGCAGAATTGACAAATGGGAAACACAAGGCTGAGGGAAATTATATTAGCTATTAAAAGTTATCAGTGATATGGGTATATTTAATTATTATTATTATTTTAAGTTTGGGCAATAACTTTCCTAAAACAGCCTAATCTGTTATTAATAATGCAATGCTTACTGGATTTAGTTATATTTAGAATTTGTCTGGCTTTTATCTTAATCACATATTATAATCAATTGTGGCATTTAGCCTATTAGCAGAAACTAAGTGCCACACGTTAATAGGACACAATCATCGAGATGTAAAAATACTGAGACACGGAGCACAGACCACTCCTTGTTGTAAGACTGCAGTCTCCCCAGTGGTCACTGTCAGCTTGATGTGACAATGATTTGAGGGAGCGATGACCTACGTAAGAATACAGTATGTCTATGTTTAGGTCATTTTGTGTTGGATTGTTTTCTTTGATACTTATCTTTAAGACCACCATTATGTCTAAGGACAAGCAAAGTGTCAGCGCTACAGTAAATGTTAGACACGAGACAGAGCACGGTATGCCTCTTTGTGAAACAAGGGTCACCTTGTTTTCATTACAACTGCCCAGACCAGTTTTTAGATGTGTTGACTAGTGTTTATGGTGCCATTATGCACACATGAAAACATTATATGCAAAGTATCAGCAATATTATCAACATGTGTCTCCATATGTTTATTTTAAGCTTCCGAGATACCAAACAAATTTGAAAGAAAAAAAAAACAGATGAAAATAATGTAACAATACATTGATACATTGATCCGTTCTAGTTTGAAGCCTAAATGTCTTTTGCAGACATGCATTTTGTAATCTAATCATTTAGAGAGTAAAAATATCAGGATTCTACTCACGTTTGCAAACACACACACACACACACACACACACACACATGCGCACTTGCAAACACACAAACAGCACACACACACACCCACATGCGCTCGCAAACACACACACACACACACACACACACACACACACACACACACACATGCGCGCTCGCAAACACACACACACACAGCACATATGCCCAATGCTGATGTTATACATCTCATATGAATGTCTTCTATAGATGTTGAATACATTTCTAACAACATCACTCTCACCCACACAAGCAGGCAGACGAGTTACGTGGTTAATGGTGGTGTGTGTGAATGGGTGAATGTGAGGCAAAAATACTGTAAAGCGCTTTGGATAAAAGCACTTTATAAATGCAGTCCATTTACCGTACCCACAAAAGCAACTCAAAACAATAGATAATATACAAAAGTGAAATGTCATGTGTGTTTCCTATTTTTGAGCATATATTTGAAAATATTTAATATAATATAATGAAATAAACTGCATTTTTTAGCTTTTGACACTGAGCTATGATTGCAGGAAACATATATACTGTGAGGCAGGATGTTTTAACTGTGTTGTCCTGTTTCCATACCTGCATGGTCTCTGACCTGAACATTTTGTTTTGTAGCTAATTTAGATGCAATGTTTGTTTGGATGTGGTTTACAATCCTGAGTAGCATGGCTTCATTCACACAGTAAGAGGAAATGTGGGTGCATGCGTGTATGAATGGTATCATTAAATCTATTTATAAAAATACAAGGCTGACGCTGTCACAGCCAGACAACATCAGTACTGATATGTAGAGGCCTTTACGCACCTGAATGATGTGTCTATTTGCATCTAACTTAATAATAGTAGGCTATTGCATGCGGTTAATTCCAAACACACACATATACAGTATACACTGTATATACTGTATATAAATATATATAATGCATTTTATTTAAGGACGCCTTTCAAGACATCTTACATTACAGCTAATTGTCAGAGAGGGAGTAACTTGACATGCCAGAGGAATTGTTGTCACAAGTCCATCTGGGGAGCCGTACATTGAAACTGTTTGTGAATGGGTATACTTTCAAAAAAATACTTGGCATTTGATTGGATGAACAATCTGGTCGTTTTCGCTGTCGGCACAATGGTCGGCACACCTAAACCACGCCCGTATAGCTATAAACGCAACGCTGATTGGAAAACCAGGCCCATATAACTATAAACACGATGCTGATTGGAAAGTTCAGTTGCTACTCGGACACATTCAAAATTATTCCGATGCTTTCCAGACTGATTATCACAACGAAATTAAACTGAAGCTCCCTCTCTAGCCTTGCGAGACCATCCTGATCTCGCAAGGCTAGAGAGGTCTTTATGAACCTTGCTTTGTGCACTTGTACACTGTCATGTTGAAACAGGAAGGGGCCATCCCCAAACTGTTTCCACAAAGCTGGGAGCATGAAATTGTCCAAAATGTCTTGGTATGCTGAAGTATTTACAGTTCCTTTCACTGGAACTAAGGGGCCAAGCCCAACCCCTGAAAAACAACCCCACATCATAATCCCCCCATCCACCAAACTTTACACTTGGCACGATGCAGTCAGGCAAGTACCGTTCTCCTGGCAACCACCAATCCCAGACTTGTCCATTGGATTGCCAGACAGAGAAGTGTGATTCGTTACTCCAGAGAACACGTCTCCACTGCTCTAGAGTGCGTCACACCACTGCAACGCTTTGCATTGCACTTGGTGGCGTGGATGCAGCTTCTCGGCCATGGAAACCCATTCCATGAAGCTCTCTACGCTCTGTTCCTGAGCTAATCCGAAGGCCACATGAAGTTTGGAGGTCTGTAGCTATTGACTCTGCAGAAAGTTGGCGTCTTCTGTGCACTGTGCGCCTCAGCATGCGCTGACCCCGCTCTGTGATTTTATGAGGCCTACCACTTCATGGCTGAGTTTCTGTTGTTCCCAATTGCTTCCACTTTGTAATAATACCACTAATAGTTGACCGTGGAATATTTAGTAGTGAGGAAATTTCACGAATGGACAGGTGGCAACATGTCACAGTACCACGCTTGAATTCAGTGAGCTCTTGAGAGCGACCCATTCTTTCACAAATGTTTGTAGAAGCAGTCTGCATGCCTATGTGCTTGATTTTATACACCTGTGGCCATGGACAATATTAAAAAACCTGAATTAAATTATTCGGACGTAAGGCTTTTATTTTAAAAATTTCCCCCTTGAAGATTTCAGTTTTTTTTCAATTGAATTGTTCACATTATAGGTCACATTAAAGGTGGAACAGGTTCTGACATGATTTATCTTTTACATCACAAAACCCTGGTATTTTAACAGGGGTGTGTATACTTTTTATATCTACTGTATATGTACATCAATATAATATACATATGTGTTTGTATTAATGTATCTACAGTACACATCTAGCTACATTGTCTGATGTTTCTATTCATCTATTGTGATTACAGAGACCCTCTCACATACTCCCTCAGTCAACATCTATTGTTTGACTCTATTCCAACTCCGTCTAGTTGCTGGGAAGGTCAAGAGCGCTGAAGCAGTGCTTCTGTGGATGAGCAACAGCCAGACAAGAGCAGCCAGCACAACGCAATGGGAGTGTGCCAGTTCATTCAGTACTTCTTTCTGGCTGTTCTCATCAGCGTTTAATCAAGGCTGCTGCACGCCACTGCATGAGCATGGGAACCCTGAACACTGAGAATGTGTCACACACAACACTAAGAGGACTGAGAGGAAGCCCTGTGTGGGAAGAGAAACACAGAGGAGGCAGAAACAAAACCTCCTGTTGATCCATTGTGAGCCCACATCCAGGAGATGGCACAGGCTGAGACCAGCCTCCTCACACACACACACACACACACATTGGTATAATCTCTCTCTCTCTCTCTCTCTCTCTCTCTCTCTCTCTCTCTCTCTCACACCCACACACAAGCACAGAGAGTAAAACTAACTAAATCATATCCAACACACGCACAAAGACAATACAATTAAAATAGAACAAATGGACACACACATGCGCAAGCTCACACACACTGACAAGACAGACACGTGCACGCATTTCATCACTCTCACTTTCACACACAAGGCGTGCACACAGACGCGCATTACGCACACATGCTGGGACACTGACACACACATGAAAGCACACCCTTTACAGGTCGAGGTGGTGGAGGTGTGACAGTTTAAGCCCTCCACCCATCCTTCCTCTCAGGAAAGCGCAATGTTTACACCACAGTCACAACGCACACACAGTCACACGGGCGCACGCGCACACACACATGCACACACACTATATAAACCAGAATATAAACTCCATTGCAAATATACAGTAAGCAAGTACACTGAGTGGGCATGTATGACAGCATCGCAGATTCAAATAACATGTTTACACACACGCGCAAACACACACACACACACGTGCACGCACACCAGAGCCAAGTGAGTCAACATACCAGCCGAACCCGCCAAAAGACACACTCCTCTTCCTCCTCAGCATTGTGCCAGAATGGACTTCTGCCTGCCTCTGGGTCTCTGTCTTTTGGCAGATGAACCTGCTCTCTCTCTCTCTCTCTCTCTCTCTCTCTCTCTCTCTCTCTCTCTCTCTCTCTCTCTCTCTATGTGTGTCACTA
>JAODTR010010290.1:0-25330 GCA_025399935.1 Amblyopsis rosae | reverse complement strand
GCTTGTGTAGTTACTGTGTCTAGAGTCTAGTAGCTAGCTAGCCTGCTCGTGTAGTTACTGTGTCTAGAGTCTAGTAGCTAGCTAGCATGCTTGTGTAGTTACTGTATCTAGAGTCTAGTAGCTAGCTAGCCTGCTCGTGTAGTTACTGTGTCTAACATCTAGTACACACGTCAGACCCAAGACTCGCGGGCCACATCTGTCCCTCAGAACAATAATATCAAGCCCTCGAGAAAATATCATGTATCCATCATAACTGGTCCGCTGGTAAATGAGTGATGCACAGTGATACTACAAGTCCCAGAATGCACTGCAACAGAGAGCATGCCGAAATGCGCCAGTCCAGATGCACCTTCCCCCGACAAAATGTAACCAAAGTCTAGTAGCTAGCTAGCCTGCTTGTTTAGTTACTGTGTAAGCGCTTTATAATAGGTGTATACTGTACATGCAGCATTTTAGCATGACCTGTTAATCACAACCCTTTCTGGACAAAAAAAACAAAACCTTTTCTCATACTAAACTGATTCCAGTCTGGCTGCTAATGTTTCATTATTTTTTCAGTACCAAATCAAACAGTATACCATGTGCTGTTTTGGCATCTTACTGTAACTAGGTGTGTTAACAATTGAGAGACATACTATAAAACATAAATAAATCAGCTTGCAACTGAGCTGCAGAAAGCGTTCCCATCTCCTCATGGGAGTGATTGGGCCACATACAGTATATCCAGTAGTACGAGTATGCGGCTGACAGGGAATGCCTCTTGGCAGCAGTAGCAGTCACATACATGCACCACATTATTACATTACAGCACACATACTACCAGCACACCCACACATGTGCACACACACAGATTACCAACAGCACAGATATACTACGGCACGCACACACACACACACACACACACACAGATTACCAATAGAAACACATATACTACCACTATACTACGGCATACACACACACACACACACACACACACACACTCACATTCCAGTCCAGTGAGGTGACGTCCTTGTTGCTAGGCACGTCCTGACCCCCCTCCCGTATGCAGTGCCTCAGCACCAGCTGGGTGGAGCTGCCGGTGCTGTTCTCACTGAGGTTCCAGATGCGTGCAGTCGAGTCCCCTGACCTGCACGCACGCACGCACACACACGTATGCAGACACAGAAGCACCCACACACATGCATGCACACACACATATGCACAGAAGTACACACACCCACACGTTCATGTACACACACACATGTGCAAAGACGCGTGCACACACACAGACAAGCACAAACGAATGTGTGGTCCCATGTACACACAAATACACAGACACACACACATACACACATGTGCTCGTGCACGCACACACACACATGGAAAGAGCTAGCATTAGGGACAGTAAAGACTACTGTATTATGGTATAATACAATATTTCCATACTGCCATGTTCTACATGCTATCTCCACACTAAATGTCAGCTCTGTTGATTCTTTCAGTGGTCCCATCAGCCAGTATGATATATTGCTGTCATTTCAAACCAAAGAGAGATTCTACTCCTCCCAAACAAACGAGAGGGGTGACGCAGAAGATTGATCTTCTGGTAAAGATATAACGATATAACGAATTTCCACAAGATTATTTTAACACACAAATATAGTTTGATATTAGGCTATACCCCTGTCACTGTAATCGGCTGATAAAAGTTGAGGTTAAAAGAAGGTTATATAGTCTTACTCTCAGACATATTGCTTGACTTGACACCTGTTCACACATGCCATATATACACATGTATTTTATGTATTACGTGTGAACAGAAACAGGGCTCAATATACCTACTGTATATATCCGTTCCACCTAGTAACATTACAGTAAAAACCCCGTATGGCTCTGATGTGACTGAAGATAGAACCATTGCAGGGACAAGCACTTCATTCTGATACAAGATGCAAACCAATCACAAGACAGTAGAAGGTCATATGCAGAGTGCTAGATAGGCTCTTTGTAGGCCTATTTAAAGGCAGGGTCAGTCATTCTTGCAAACTTTGAGCTCAAATCAAAACCACTGTCCTACATGCTTTGATTTCACACCTGATTCAAATGAGTGGCTTGTTATCAGGCTTCTAACGACCCACTCATTTGAAATCAGGTGTGTTGGAGCAGGGAGACATCTAAAACATGCTGGACAGCGGCCCTCCAGGACCAGGATTGCCCACCCCTGCTGTAATTAATAGATTTGCTGGAAATACATATTTTTAACATGCTTGGTTAGCATTTACACTATTTGTAAGCTAGCAGCACACTAACCATAGCAGGGATGCGGCACAAAAGTAGGCTATAAATAGTCTGGGCTACAATGCTGACACTGATGTAAGATACAGGATATGTGTTACGACGTTTTATGTAGAAACACAAATTGCATGAAACAAGCTCAAAAGTAATTTGCAAACTGAAAATATTAATTTGTATATGTCGCTCGGCAGCATCAATAAAGAGTGTTGCGCCATCTGCTGGACCGTTCAGGCTACTGTAACCTATGACTGTAACTGCTGATATTACCATGGCATATGCGAACAGGTGCAAAAGGGAAAATTTACCTGTATGTGAATGGAGAAAATCACTCGCTGTGCCTGCACGATCATGCAGGTCATTTACCAGGAACAATGTGTGAAAAGGGCTTTGGAGCGTGTGACTAGAAGCTTCTCCAGGACAGAATAAATGACAACAACTGAGCGAGCGTTGATACTGACCCAGAGGCGAGGAAGTCATTCACGGGGTTCCATGCGCAGATGAAGACCTCAGACTCGTGGCCCCTCAGGACCATGGCCTTGCTCTGGGGGATCTCCACGTCTCGGTCCATCTCCATCATGTCCCCGTGGTGGTCTGCAGAGAACAGAGGAACGGAGCGGTAGCTGCTTGCGGTGAAAACACTTTTGCACCGTCGGTAACACGGACTTCCTTCCTTGACAACAAGTGATCGCAGCTGTCAGTTAATGGTGTGGTAAGCAATTCTGGAGAGCGTGGATATGTCAAAACAAAAACATGCCTCCCTCAAATGCTCCGCCCCCCCCCCCCAAAACTAGACTGCCAAGGCTGGGATAGTGTTGTGTGGTCTGCACCACTTTGTTTGTTTTACTTTTTAAACACAGCCATGTTTGCGTAGAAACACTGGATTACATTTCAGCGCGCACACAGAAATAACAGCTAGCGCATTGTGAGGACATATTAGCTGAATTGGACAAAAAGTGTATCGCTTACCATCGCTATTATTCCACCTTTAACACTTTACGTTTGCACACATTTGATACTTTTTAGTGCAAGAAACCCAATGCAAACGTATGTGTAATCTCAGTGTCTCTTGGTATTAGCAAAGGCATACGTTGTAAGCAGAAGAAGCAATAACAAAAAGAGAAACGTTGGAGCATGTACACTTAGTTAAAATGTGGACAGAGAAATGCATGTGGAACACAAAATGGTCGAGGGTTTCCATATCCCTGGCTGACTATTTTGACTATATACTATTTAGCTGTTAGCTCGTGGTAAACTGCCATCACAAGCTATTGTAAACCATTACGCCATGGTCACGATCTTCCTGGCCCGGCTAAAGACCGCTTCCCGGCAAACAAAATGGATGAGCTGTGATTCTGTTACTGTCTGAGCAGAAACCTGGCTGTGCAGCCGCGTTCCCGTCAATCACTTAGCGGGCTGCTCTCCTGCTACGACAGAACAGCTGACTCTGAGAGATAACATGTTGATCTGCTGTTTCTGATGGCATAGTGGACGTCATCTCAATTATGAATTACACAAAATGACTTAAGACTACAATAAGACTTTTGTCCGATCAGAGGTGGAGATACAGACTTTCACCAAAATTGGGGTGTTGGCAGTTTATTTTCATTTGTATTCCTGGTTCTGATTAAAGCAGTTCAACTGTTGGCAGGGTCCGTTTACATCTACCTCCCGTCTGTGACAAACGCACGCAGGTCACAAGCACACTACAAACTGCAACAGTCGCCGTGTAACTTAAAGTCAATTCTGGTAAATATTACATTTCACACGAGTCTCCCAAGAACATTTTCTTTGGCAGAAGTGTGAAAATTTTCCCCGTTTTCCCCCAATGTGGTCAGCTTTCTTTCCCTAGGCGTTGTGTTACAGAGCAATGACTCATCGGCTCCTTCCAGCTGCACAGCGTTCTTACTGGCCAAGATGTGGGCCCCGTTCTCTTCCCCGTTGGCGATGACGCCGCCTCCGCCCGCCGCGCTGCCCGCCGCGGTCGCCGCGGCGACCTGCTGCTGCTGCTGCTGCTGGGCCAGCTTGTCCCGGTAGGCCTGCTGCCGGGTCTGCACCACGTCGGGCATCACGGCGTCGATCAGGGACAGCGACTCGATGGGCCGCCCGTCGAACAGCGTCCCGTCCTGCAAGCGGATGGTCGGCCACCATGTCAGAACGTTGTTAGTGACGACACGACTGGGCTGAGTCAATAAAGCTAGGGATGCACGATAATTATTGATTCCATACATTATCTGCCGATAATCGGCATATTTTCTTTATCGGAATCGTGTAATAAAATGAATTCTGTCCGATAAATAATAAACAATTTAACAATGTGTCAACGTGCGTAGCTCGGACTGTATGCTCTGCCCACTGTCAATGTGCAGCTGTTGTTGCGCTGATTATGGAATATTGCTTCGTATTCAGCGCACTCCTTCATAACAGCCATTACGGAAACAATAACAAACCATCCAAACCAAATTTGCATTGATTAGAACTCTCAATGCATGAGAAATGACTGGTTATCGAAACGGTATCGGCCATGAGAAGCAGGAAATTATCGGTTATCGGTTATCGGCGGGGGAAAAAAAAAACTATACCGTGCATCACTAAATAAAGCCGGTGGGTTCAGAGGTGAGGGGGGTTTCCACAGGTACAATACAGCCAATACATTTGATTAAATCTAAGTAAATGGATTGCATTAGGGCTACCCTCTAAAAGCAGTGGGTGCCCCTTCAAGTCGAGCAGTTGACTCCCCCTATAAACCCTCCCCTACTCTACATACACAACATTCGGAGGCAGGCACAGCCCTAGACTGCATTTATACAGCGTTTTTCTGACCTTCCGGACACTCAAAAAGCTCTGTACAGGATTGCCTCACATTCACCCATTCACACACACGTGTGCACACACACACGCTCACTTTCATTCACTACCCCAACTATACATGTATGTGTGTGTATGTGCGTGTGTGTGTCAAGAAAAACATCACGGCTCATAGCATACCCCCCCATCCCACGCACACACACACACACACACACAGCTGAGGTTGGCATGCGTTCCAATACACTTGTATGAAGCTGCCTTTCGCTGGGGGGCAACTAACTAACTAACTACGGGGCGGTCAACGGTAGTCACGGTGATCCGACCTCATTGATGCTGACTTCGGCCTCCACGTACTGCAGGCCCTTCTGGATGACGGAGATGAGGGCCGCTGGGGGCACCAGGGCTCCGTTGATGTTGGACTGGCTGATGTGGCTCTCTATGCCGAAAGTGAACGCAGAGTGGGAGAAGCCTGGTGGGTGGGGGAGACAATCCACATTGATTTCATTGCTTTATTTGTATTTTATGTTGATTTCATTGTTTTATTTGGATCTTATTTGTGCCGTACATTTGATGTTTTAATGTTCATTTTACTGTACAGCACTTTGCGACTACTGTTTGTTGTTTTAAAGCGCTATATAAATTAATTTTGCTTGCTTGCTTACCACACCACACAGGCATCACTTTCCTTTTAAAAAGGAGAGTGTTCATTGCATTCTGTGCATTGCAAAGCCATGTGGCGTTGTTCACCATTTTGTTTATGTTTATGAGGCAGGGCTGTGTTAGAAACACCATATTATTTTTTTAAGCATGCACAAAGAGTGGTTAAGATAAGAGAATGCAAGGAGATATTTGGTGCACTTCATAATAAGTTTATTAGCTTACAATTAGCGCACAGTAGCTAACCATACACTTAACCCAAAACCCTCACACAGCTTGCTTACACAAGTGAGCATATAATGCATTACACACTGTGCTCGTCCTCAAACACACACAGACAACATGCGGCCTTACGCTGCTTCAGGGTGGGACCTACCCGACTCTTGCAGGTATCTGTACACCAGGAAATTGACCTCATCGCTGCTTATGCTCATTTTTAATCCCGGCGTTTAAACCATTGGCTCAGCGCAGGATAGGAGCCTGGAGGAGGAGGAGAGACAACATGTGGGAGTGAGTGAGACAGAACGCCTCGCTCACACACAGAACGGCCAAGCTGCAGACCGCGGCTTGCTGTGGAGAGAAGGGTGCATTCACGGTTACTTCACAGCAACCTCGCTGGAGACCCCGTGGTAATAAAAGGGACTTATTCAGAGAGAGCTGTCACAAGCAAGAGGAGGAGGATGGTGATGATGATGATGATGATGATGATGTAAGGCCGTGTTCAGACGTTTTTTATTAAAAAGGCTGGCCTGGGAATTCTTCATGTAGAAAAAAAAACATTTAAAAAAAGCAGCTGAAACTGTTGTTACGGTTGTTATGGGAAACACCAGGTCTCACTACGCACTTGTGGTTGGTCAACTGTCAAAAAAGTGGATGACGTAGGGCGTTTTCTTCTGAGAAGTTGATTTTTTTCTCAACTGAAAAAGAAGCCCCAGAGCTGCTGAAAAAAAGTGCCTGTGGCAGCGTTTATTTTAAGTGCCCGTGGCACTTTTAAAAACATGGTCCGCTCCACAGGGTTAGAATGTAAAAAAAGAGGCAGACAGCTTCCAAAGAGAAGTTTCGTCTGAACGCGGCCTAACCCTACACGCTAGCTAACACCGTTTACAGCCAAACATCGGGCCCGCGCTCAACGAGAGACAAAAGCCCTTTGACACACGGGGCGGCTTTACCTAAGAAGCTTCCGGAAACCTTCTGTGCCAGGGCGGAGGCCCACGTATGGGCGAACGTCAATGTTCCAGGAGCAGGAGCACGGGCTGCTTCTCCCCACAAGACGATAGGCAACACATTATAAGTTTAGTGGCTGACAAAAAGGCCCTCTGGCGCTTAGTAGGGAAATAGTTTCCATTCATTAACATACAACTAGAAATAATCACCACCAGCCTCCTTTTAACAAAGAGTCTGGCTTTTGTGGACTAAATAAAACATGCCCACGTCTCTTACACACACACACCATATCGCAAGGCCTGTGGTGTGTTGGAAGCTGTTTCACGTCACTGGTGGTTTGGGCAGAAAGAAAACTATGCCAGGGATCTGAATATCTATTTTCACAGATGACAAATGTTTGGTGAAACAGGACACAGGTGAGCAGCTACCACAGAAGGTCTGTCAACACAGAATACTTGGGACAATTAAAATGGCACGGCACGTTTAAAATAAACCTCATGACGTAGCATAGCTACTGACAAGAACTGACAATAACTCATTTCTGAAATTATTACAATGTGAATATGGTCGAGTCTTGACTGAGAATTAATGTCGACAATGGCCATAAACTCATCAAAATCACTCGAAGCCTGCAGTATTCTAATTAAATGTCTTCCCTAGAAACCTCTCTGAGATCCTCAACATTCAGTAGAATAGCTTCTGTGTGTTCTCAGAAAACATTAGAAAAGTACTACGCAATGTCAAATCTAAAATGACAATCTTATTATGGGGTGCTGCGAGGAACGTACTAGACCAGAGGGTTTTAACGTTTTTCAAGCCAAGGACCCCTTGGCTGTTAAAAACATGGCGGCACAGGGACTCCCTATCCTATATCAAATACTTGGTTGCCGTGTAAACAATGCATAGCGTAGATTCCCGGGAGGATGTTAATGTATATTTTCTGACATTTGTTTTGGGCTCAAATAATTTGGAGGACTCCCTGCAGTACCTCTGAGGACCCCCTAGGGGTCCCGGACCCCCTGTCGAAGACCTCTGTACTAGACCGAGCTGAACAAAAGGGGGCTGTATTGCTCACAAGCTCACTTCCTTTCTTAGACACACTGCTGAAGGACATTACGTTCTCCGCTCTGCCCTTGTCAAACAAGCACTGCTAGGGAACTAAACTATTCAGTTAGAACTGAAAGAGATGGCTGGCACTCTCATTTAACTGAGTTAAAATTGCAGTAATTGCATAAGTATCCATAATAAATACAGCTCATTATAATAATAAGGGTAATATGGAGCTAATCATTAATTGTAATTCTATATTATATTATTGTTACTATATTAACAGCACGCATGTACAGGCTTATTTCCAAAGCTTATTTGCGGAATTGTTTCAGATAGAGTTAGGAAACATCCGCCTTTTGTATCGAGGAGACTCCCCACTTGTTTAGAAATGGACACATCTCCATTACAACTATAACACAGGAGTCATCAATTATACGACACATCGACTCTGAGTATTGTCGGGCTGCTACTGTCACCGGCGCACAGCCGGCGCTACGTGCAGACACAACGCTCCTCAGGAATGCTGTGTTTCCTTCTCAGCCCACGCTAGCCGCTTAAGGTCACGGGTAAAACAACAGTCTCTGGAGGCCACGTGTGAATCCCCTCGTTTACACCGTCTAGCTCCGGGCGGTTCCAGAGAGTTCCGCGTGATTCCTGACAAGCTTGCTGAGGGGTAAAAGTTCTTCCAGGCAAACAAGGGATGCACACATAGAAAGTTGAAACATTCAAAGATATTCTTATTGAATATGTTAATATCCTACCCATGTGACCAAGCTGTCTTCAAATGTTCATCATGGCTGTTATTCCCGAGCAGGAACCACAAATCTCCAGGAGGAAATAGAGCAAAGAAAGTGATTAACATTTTGTACGATCTAGAGAAGACTATAGCCTCTATTTTAATGTGTCTTTGTTAAATGTGATTCCACATATACTCTAAGGCAGTGGCTCCCAACCTTTTTTGTCTTATGTACCCCTTGAGCTGTTACACAAAGGCAATAGTACCCCCATACTCGTGCGTTGATGCTTCTCCTAAACGTGTTCTATTGAACGCACTTACAGCATGAGTTAGCATCTAGATAATTTGATTGTGTGCTGTTTTGACGTGCATGTTAACTTCAGAGAGCAGCGTAACAATTTACACCCACCCTGGAGAATTATACAGTAGATGCAGCACTCTTGCATACCTAGCCTACACATTTTACTGTAGCAATCGACATTCATATGATTTTGTAAATCTGAGAAACTGGGTCAGCAGTATATGCCAAAACATCCCCTAGATATCTATGTTGCAGACCATTTCCCCTATGTGTTATGCAGCACTTCAAATATGGTGGAATATTATATAGTGTATAAATTAAATTACTGTGCAGTCTTAATTTAATACATTATGACAGCAAACAACAACAACAAAAAAACTGTCGAGATTTGTAGATCGTGTGTATATATACACTCATAACTGGTACAGGAAGAATACTTGATGACTACAGTGTCTCGTTTAGCTATCGATCTATGCTGAGCTAGATCCAAATCTTGATGTTTGTCGCCGTTTCGAGATGCATACATGTCTCTGCTGTCCCACTGAGTGTCATGTTAATGTCGTTCAAGTTGGTTGCTTAGGTGTGAACAGTCACCGTAATATTATTGCCAGTGTACACACAACACCGGCCGCGCATCATCAAGGCCTGCCACTAAAGCCCAGCCCCCACACAGATATCCATGTGAATGGTTCAGAGAAGTAGCGTGTTGGATAAAGTACGGTACTAGATTGCTAGCCAGTAGCCACTGCTGGGTTCAGAGTACATGGCGGGCCCATATTTTGTGTGTACTGTACAATACACTTGTAGACACGTGTAAAATACATCATCCAATTGAAAACCAGCTCTTCGTTTAATCATTGTCTAAATATATCAAACGTTTGCATTTACTGTAATTGGTCCACGTTATGGGTCACAGGGAAATATGCGGGAAATTTACATTTTAATCAAACAAGTCATTTATAAAAAAACGAGTTGCTACTCAGCGCAGAGCTGCCGCAAGGCAGACAAAGTTTGTCATCCAAAACTTGTCGGAAGCATTATACCTTCAATGACTTGCCGCATGTTATTTCCGATTGCGGACCAGGGCTAGTTGCTAACTGTTAGCCTGGGAATCCGCAGCCAGCATCACAACACATGCCAGCCAGGCAAGGGTGTTTAAATCTGGTTACCTTTGGGCGGGCCACCGAATTTAAACTACAGGTCTTAATTATTTACACAAATTACTCCTAAAATAATTGCCAGATGTAATGACGATATAGCTACATGTAACTAACTGAAATTACTTATTTGTTATGCGACAGTTGCAGTAGCTTGCTAGCCATCATTCAAATTGTGCTAACAAGATAGCGGGCTAGCTAACATTAGCATGCTAGTCTAATGACAGTGTTTCCTTAACCCCTTACCTACTTGTATTAAACCTTTCAATAGACGAGTTCTTCTGTAATCCTTAAATGTCTAAATCAAACCATGACATGATTTGACCGTTCACAAATGTGAGTGTTTTCTTACAGAAATGAGCGACAATATTACATCTAAGAGCCAGGCGGTAAGAAGCCAGCGATGGCTTCAACATTCGACAAAGTGGGGTGACTTGAACTGCAAAAATGGGCTGACAGTAACAGTGCTATATTATATCCAAACAACAGTTACCGAAGCTGAAAATGAAGGTGGACAACATTACGACAACTTTTCAGCATGCCTAAAAGTTGTTATAATCAAATAAGCCTGATGTGGGGTTTTGATTTGACTGAATACATATTTAAACAATACTAAATCGTTGTTTTTAAACTGCTTAATAAAGAAACAAATAACACAAAAACAGTAATATAGCATTTAGATATACATACAATATGTTGTTTGTTGCCGAAAAACAATAGGCTACATGCCATGCTTAACGTTAATATCTTGAGAAATAATGATAACGAATTCATTCAAAGCAAGGCTAGTGTTCTGTCGTAAAAATGTGGCTATATTATTACTCATTTTATCATTGCATCAGTGCAACCGACCAATCAAACACAAAAGGGAAAATAAATATGGCTGAACTGGGCTCTCGCTTAGCTTGTATTCCGCAGCCAAGCACCAGTCATAACAAAGTACCTCGCCCATCCCCCATTACAACTCATTTTTGCTTGAATTGTCATCACTAACCATATATTAATTACAGCACCCCCCCCCCCACCCGCTTCCCCCCGTATCCTTTGCGCCCCGTCATTCAAACCGGGAAAGTCAATAACAAGCTGACATCATCATTGAAATTGGTTTTATGATTATATTTTATCGCTGTATAAATAATGCTTAATCGCAAATTTGTTTCCTATATAATGTTGCTGACATGCTGAGACAGTGAGAAGTCTAGGGAATACAACCACAGTGATCCTCTCATGTAGGCCTTTCCAATTCACTGGAGTTTCATAAATGACATGGCAGAAACCTCAGATTCTTAGTATCAATAAAGATCATTGCCCTCAACAAGTGACATTCACCAATTTGTGCCATAATCCTATCACCCGTGCCTGCTTAAATTGTGAATCTGTTTCGTAGTTTTCTACCTCCAGGTTTTCTTATGGGAGATGATGACATTTCATGAAATGCTGAATCTCTAACCAGCAGTAGAACACCACTAACAACAACAACAACCGCCACTGTGCAGTGAAGTAAGCACCTGCTTTGTTGTAAACAGTTGTGCTAAGGTATAGATCTCACAGACTCAAACGCACACACACAGACACTACAGTTCATCCATAAACAATCCCTATGTATTTGTGTTTCTATCATTCACACATTGGGCTGACAAAACCCATGCATGACAGTTGCTGCTATTTAACAAACCTACACTGTGTTTACATGCAATTTCACATGGGCCACTTTTTATGGCAAATTACTTATAGTGAAAAGATCTGTATTATCTTGAGCCAACACATGTACCCAATATATTAGAAAAACAAAGGGATATGTGATTTGCATGCAATCAGATGATACAACTGAACTTGTCTCACTGCACTGCTGCAGTGTTGGCATATGGTGGAGGCAGCCGTTACACTGCCATGTTACAATCTACTGGCGATTTTTGTTTAAAAGCCTTGCTCCCCTTGATCCTCCCACAATCTCCGCACTTCTCTCAACATCCCATCTGCTAAAGATCTCTCAGTGCAGAATCCATTTGGACTTGGCCACAAGCACATGGCTTCAGCCCCCACCCATACCACCACCACCACACACACACACACACACACACACACACACACACACACACACACACACACACACACACACAAACAATATTTTGGGTTTATGTCATAGACCGCCAGTAGAGGGCACTAACACTGCAAAGGTGAGGCATTGGATTTATACGGAAGCCAACGTGATTAACAATACCTGGTCACTCAGTAATCATACCAATATTGAATTTGAATATACATATAGAGATTAAGAACAGATATTACATTTTGTAATGCGAAGTTTGATATTATTGTATCTATAAAAGTATCTTTGTAGCACAGGTGGGGATCACAGGAAAATTAAATGTTTTTATTTACATTTTTTATATTTCCTCCAGAGGGCATCAGTGTTCTTCTGTCAACATTGACGAACAGGAAAGATGCTGCAATTCCCGTCAAGCATATGTGGACTGTCGGCATTTGGTTATTTTAACAAATCCCAAATCTGCCTTCAGTATAGCGCCCTGGTCACAATGTAACATAGTACTCAACAAAAGGGTTAGCCGTTGACGTGACACACCGCCACTTGCTATCAGTAGGCTACTATAATAGCTCTTCGGTGATGTTCGATATATAAAATAATAGTAATATCAATGTGACCAGCTCATTGCATTGTAGCTCATTGCATGAGAGGGATTGTGGCCCTTTGCAATTCGCTAATTTAGTTGATGTTTTGTAATTTTAACAACATATTTAAAATGATCCTTGCAATATAATTGCAAGAAAAGAAAACATATATTCTGGAATGTTATGGTATTTGTGAATGATCAATGCAGAAGGAGACTTGCAAAGATATTACATGCAGTGTAATGCAATTTAGGCCTAGATTTACCCTAATTTCATTCATGATTGATTTGATTTTCAAGTAGTAAATAACATGCTGTTAAATTAACAACAGCATGTTATGTTGGCTGTCAACCTTCATGCAGTATCACAATAAATATCCTATGTGTAAAGCTGTAACATGGCCTTTCACTGGCATATAGCAAACATAAAAAATATTATGAAGTGTAAAAATCCCTGTCTGATCTCAAAGAGCATCTTGTGACCACTTGGTTAACCTCAGCACCAGGCTGAGAACCTCTATAATATTCTATGGGGAATTCAGCTGGTGAGCTCTAAGGCTGCTTAAATGCACAAATTTCTTGTTTGATATCTATATTAGAAAAATAATATCGTTGCACTGTCAACATGGTGAGCTGTTTAAATGGGGAAAAAAGGGAAACAGCAGAATGAAGAGAAATATGTGCTATGCTATTTTTAGATCTGGAGAAACAAAAGGAGAAGAATCGCCTTTCACCACCCCCCCCCCCCCCCCCCTCCCTTCACCAACTATGTTATTTTACCTCCAAATGAGGCCTACAAAGACTATTTCATCTATGTTTAGATCTAACCTAAAATACACAAATGCCATACCATCTGCACTTTTGTCATTACACTCTTACTGGTGGTGCATTAGGGCATGTGTTCCTGATACCTTTCTCTGTTATTTGTTTTCTAAACAAGGCCAAGGTATATCACAGTAAATCAACCGTTTTTAAAATAAAATTGATCTATGAAGATGCTCCAAATGTTCCACACAAACATGAATTATGCACAAATAGAAGAATGCAAGCAAATTTGTAGTTTATTCTTCTGGAGTCTTTTATGTATATCAACTCGTGTGTGTTTACATCAGTTAACATAAAATATATATAAATTACTCATTTGAAAAGACTACGCTAAATTCTAGAACAACATAGGTATTCGCGTAGTGGTTCCATGTATTTCTCGGGGCTATACTGACACCTTGTGGCAAAGACTAGCCAGGCTCTCCCAAAAGATTACAGTAGCGCCCATTCTCATGAGAAGAAAAAAAAAGTTTAACTACTTTTAAAGAGCATTTATTTATAGGGCTGCCCTTGTATGTTAATTTGAAAATGCAGTAGGCTACTGGTAGTCTATACTGCTTACTAGTAGTAGCAATATGGATTCATATTTCAACCAAACAAAAATATTCTTACTGGGTAGACATTGTTTGACTGAGTTATTTCGTGCGTGACTGGATTTTTGTACACAACTCATATTACGTAGGACTCCACAAGCATGACAAGCATGCTGTATTCTTGGGGCAAGAGTTTAAAAAAAGTCGTAGCCGGCTGCCTCCCTGAGAGAACAGAAGATGTTGGAGAGGCACAGCTGACAGTTTTAGCCTACCCCACGGCTGGATTGTCATAACACACCAAGAGGCAAGACATCCAAGATTATGAACGGTAGACTATGTCTTCTAATTAAACGTGACACTATATACGATACGTTTAGTAATCAAGGCATGATATAGCCAGTTTGTAATGTTTAATTGTAACACTGAACTAGCAGTTATTGCTGTAATTCCATGGTATGAGGTCTATTGGTGCACCTTGACCCTTTCAGCACCATGTTAATCTAGATCCAATCCATTCTAATCTAATGGCATCTGATCTAATCAAATCTATTTAGTATAAATCTTGAAAGCACACAATGATTGCATCTCAATTCAATGTTCATACAGCAGGCTATAGAATGTAGTGCCACCTAGTGGACAAATCTTTAATATTAAATTGGTTAAATGCCAGGCCAACCAAGTTAATTTATAGACACACCATTCCACAAAAGCATACATGAAAATTTAAACGTAACATTAGGAGATCGTTTTCATACGTCAACAGAAATGTGTAGCTATCTGTAGCAAATATAATTTTGATCAAAAACCAACATGTTCATGACAAACATAATGTCACAACTGCAATACATTGCAAACTATTTAGGATCTTAACGTTTTTGCTGCTCTTTAGGCCACATAATGTGATTATAATGTGATGTTTTTGAACTAACCAATGAAGCCAAAGGGACATTTATTAGAAGATATGAGACATTGTCATAACATTAATCAGGCCTTTTACATGCAATATGAGACACTGTCCTAACATTATTAATAAAGCCTTTTACATGCAATATGAGACATTGTCCTTACATTAATCAGGACTTTTACATGCAATATGAGACACTGTCCTTACATTATTAATAAATCCTTTTACATGCAATATGAGACACTGTCCTAACATTAATAATAAAGACTTTTACATGAAATATGAGGCATTGTCCTTACATTAATCAGGCCTTTTACATGCAATATGAGACATTGTCCTAACATTATTAATAAAGCCTTTTACATGCAATATGAGACACTGTCCTAACATTATTAATAAAGCCTTTATCATGCAATATGATACATTGTCATAACATTAATCAGGCCTTTTACATGCAATATGAGACATTGTCCTAATATTATTAATAAAGACTTTTACATGAAATATGAGACATTGTCCTTACATTAATCAGGCCTTTTACATGCAATATGAGTGCAACAACATCTATCAACCAGAGCAGATTCACACATTGCATTTCACTCACTGGTAGCTGATGCATGTTTATGACAATTTCTAACAAATTACACACAATGTATTGCTCTAAAATCCTACAGCACCCTTTAATTGTGTTAATGTATAATTCACTTTGTAATGTTTGGACAGTCTCACATAAAAAGAAGCCCTAACCTACGGACGCACCAAAAAAATATTTATAGTGTAGTCGCATTGTATCCCTCTGGTCCACAGTTCATTATATAAGATAATGGGAAATGTCTGAACAATGTGTTATTGCTGTGGCTAGCATTTTCACACCGTCCTCATAAGATGAACCTCTCTCTCACGCCCACCTTTCCCCAGAAAGTGTCTCTATTACTTTGGTGCTTCCTGCAATGACACAGTAGACTCAGCAGACCTCAAATCATCTGTTATACTCTTATTATATAGTTCTATGGTTATACTGTCTGGAGGACAGTATTTTTTTTTACATTGTAAATGCATGTTCAGTTGTTAGATTATGCTTACATTTCATATTTTCTATTATATTATGGGACATATTGTTAGTGATATTTTTATCTTTTTAATATCACCAGCAGAGAGGATATTATTTTATATGGCTAACTAGGACCCTACAAGGTCAGACAGCCAGACAATGACTTTCTATTCTATTTCTCCTTAAGGTATCACTGGCCATTCCTTATATGTTATAAGTGGGAAGTTATTTGGCACTGTAAGCTCAGCCTCCACGGTACATGAAGCACAGCAAGTCACAAGCCTTTAAAAGCCTTGCTAAGCACTAGACTCAGCAGGGCTGCAACAGTCATTCTATAAGTGTGTGTCCCTGTTAAGCTGTAGTCAGTATGGGTGGAACTTGAGGTCCCCAGGTAAGCATTCTTTTGTTCCACAAGAGAAAGGTATAACTAAATTATCATACCATACATTCAAAAAAAAGATACACATATTTATGGTACTTGAGCTCTTTGCTAAGGTTATGCATGCCACACTGTAACAGCTGAAGTTCTTTTTCAGGTTTGTCTTGGAAGGTTAACCTTGAAAAAATGAAGGCTAATACTATATGCTTATGGGGAGTTTGTGTATCACTGAATGTGCTGTTTGCTTTGAATAGTGGAAGTGAAATCTAACGGAGACATGGACAAAGATACTTGTGATGAGAGGACCCAATGACTTTGTGCTGACTGTGTTCACATTACAGTAGGTAAATGCTTTTCATGGACACCTCATCGGCCTTAACTTTAATCACGGCCATCCATCAACCTGACTAACAATATTAGCATTACTTTTTGTTCTAAGTGAGTGTTTATCTGCATGGTAGTTTTGACCAATTTGGATAAATTGGCAAGGGTTATCAATTTGACAGCAAAAATGCACAAAAGGTATAGTATGTTAGTCAATTAGTTATTTTGAAATTAAAGCAAGGAATATTGCTTTATTATATTGTATTCGTTTTGCGGACATGTATTTTTAAATGCAAATGTGACTCCCATGTTCTAGTGATGGTATTTTAAAAACACATATATTTTTATTTATTTATTTAAATATTTGTAATTCTTCTCAGGTCTTTTCGACAATCTGCCCACAGTCCTGTAAGCAAAAGAGTGCGAGGGTCATCCGGACCAATGTTCTTTGTTGCAGGGGCCAAAAATGCTGGAGGAAGGCAAGCTGGAGTAAATGAAAGGAGGTAACAGGTTTAGGCTATTTCAGCCTTCTCTGAAGATCCCTGTTGGTCGTTGATGATGACCTGAAGTCTTTAGACTTTAGTGTTTTTTTGAAATATTGTCCCTCTGTGTTTTCAGGTTGATCTACCAGAAGTTTCGGGAGGTAGACAAGAAGAAGGCAGTTACAGCTCGAAAGCCTGGCGAGGATCGGGCCACGCTTTTGGGTCTGGGAATGATCCTTTCTTCAGTTATGATGTACTTTGTCCTGGGCATTACCACACTGCGTGCATATGCAGACAGGTGAGCAATATAGCTGTAATTGAAATCTCTTTGAGTGGTGGGTTTACTAGCTTTTTGCCAGAACAATGTTTTATTTATTTGTTCTTTACAAATGCTGCAATGTTTTACCCTACTAAAATGATTTCAGTTTGTCAAGTTAAAGCTGATATAGTTATACGTTGAATATTTGGCGACCCCATCTGGTCACAAGATACAACAGCACTGATTGTTTTTTTAATTTCGTATCCTCTATTTAGCAGCACTTTCATTGTTTTACAGCACATTAATCAAGTTAGGTGTAGCTTCCTGAATGTGTTGGCGAGGCAGAAAGCAATGTCTGCTACCACCACCATACCAATATATCTCCTATACAGTTTTCGTATTGTAGCTGCATATATTAGTACGAGGGGTGTCATATTATTCCGTTGTTTTCACTGGGGATTTGAAAGACCAATTTTCCAGACTAACAGCAATTAAATGACCATTTAAAAATAGAATTGGCAGCTGCAATGTTTATTTCATGTGAATCGTTTTAGTTTGTGGTACATATTTGCCTACATAAAGCACACATGAAGCAATAGAGGTGGTTTGTGTCACCTCCACAGCATGTGGACCGAAGAGGGCATGTGTGTCGTGGTCAACTCCACCATCACGGCTGACATGAACTGCTCCTACAGCTGCGGTTCAGACTGCTGGAGAGTTTCCAGATACCCTTGTCTGCAGGTTTATGTGAGCATCAATTACACCAGCCGAGTGTGTCATTTATCTCACAACGAGGAGACCCAGGACACCGGCTCTGAAGTGAGTATGGTGCCAGAGGGAAAAATACTGAGAATTACTGAACCATTTGGAATGTTGACATATGCTGTCAGATGTTTGGCCTTGTTACCAGATTTAGACCCACTCTGGTCTCTATAGAGAGCCGAAGTCATTATGGGACCTTACTTTGGAAAAAATTATGTATGGTAGTCAACGGCGAGAATACATAGACACACATCACACGAAGTACACGTGTGATGTGTGTCTATATAAAAGATAATTTGTCGTGAAATTATAAAGTAATCTTTTTGTTTTTTTTGTTAGACAAGTTTTGTGTCTAACCGCTCAGTGAACTACAGCTTTTGTCTCACACAACACACGTCGCCTAAACAACGCTTTCTTCGGCTTCAAGGCTGTGACAGAGATTCATAACTAAATGTACTAAATGCGTTGCTGAAACATACAATTGGCAGATAGTTATCCTTGACTTAAGAGTCAGCGATCCTATATCTAGATTATACACAAGTGAATATATCCTAAGGGTCTGCAAGCTGCTATGCACATTGTTAAAATAATCTGGTGTTTCTACACAGCCCAGGCTCTGTAAATTGGAACATAAACACAGTGTTGCAGACACGCACACACAACACTATGCCAGCCATGGCAGCCCTTTGGCATCCTAAATGTCCTGGAAGGGTAAATTCCTCCCTCTGTGGTCCCCTCCCAAGGTTCCTTCCCTTTTTTCTTTGTGGGGTTTTAATGGAAGTTTTTCCTTGCCCGAGGGGAGGAGCAGGTTAATGGGGTGTTGTTTGTTTCCATGTGAAATACGGGCTGTAAACAGTCTGTAATGTGATTAAGGGCTATATAAATAAACTTGACTTGGCAGTGTGCATCCAGTGTGGTGGTGGGGTGGGGGTTCTGATGGAGCAACCAATGGCATTGAAGGGAGATTGTTTTTGTTTTGATCGCGCTTAAACGTCAACTGTCTCTCTGCAGGATAGCTGACGCCACCTTTAACTCCATTGTTTGCAGTGTTTCTTTGTGCCCAAGTGTCAAAGGGAGAGCACCGTCATGCGCGCCACCATCATGAACATCACCCAGCGCCTGAAGGTGAGCCAGCAGGTGCCCTGCTACTACGACCCCACGGAGCAGCGGGACAGCGTGATTCTGACCCGGCTGTATGGACGCAGCGCCGTCTTACGCTCTCTGTTCTGGCCCTCCTGCACTCTGATTGGCGGAACCCTCATTGTCGTCATGGTGAAGCTAACGCAGTACCTCTCTATACTGTGTGAGGGGATACGGAAGGCTGGGGAGAGGTGAGGCACACTCACCATGCCTTCTCTGCACCAAGGCTATGCACTCATTTTAATTAAATTAAAAAAGACTATGTGAACTCGGTGCTGTTAAATACAACCATGCGACTGTCACTGTGTATCTCACAATGCTTCAAGTGTGATACAGAATATACTTTCAAATAAAAATATACAAATATGTTTATGATTGTTTAAATGTTTATATGTTTATATGTGTTTCATGTGGTTTATTGATTGCAAGGTGATCGCAGCCAATGAGAGAATCATTTTTGGGGTTATTGCGTTTATGTTTGAGAACCATTGCGTTATGGAGGCAAATCTTATCTGATAGAAACAGACTGATCTATTTCCAAAGAATTGCTGGTGGTTGATGATGAGCAACATTGTGTAGTTTATATATATATATATATATATATATACGCACAATGAACTTGTAATATTGTATTCCCCCTTCAGATGCACAACTTTGATATAATCTTTTATTAAAAAGACAGATGATACGCACAGCTGAACAAGCCCATGCTTGATAATGCACTGTTTATTTAAGGATTATTGAGCAGTTGCATTAGAGAAATTAATTAAGATATCTGGATTTCTTAGGGTTTGAATATCCTATGAAATCCAAACTCTCAGTGGGATTACATTGAACCGGAGTTTTAAGTTTCTATTTTGCATTTCAAAACAATTGAGTAGTACTAACTAACAATTAAGCACTGTAACTAATGTCTTACTATTAAATTAAGCGATTCTTTTAAAATACAATATTTAATGACCAGTCCTCCTTCTGTTATTAGAATGTTTCATTGTTGTATAAGACATTTAGAAATGTGTGGTATTAATTATTTAAATAATTAAATTAAATATACCAAGGGAAGTTTCCAATAAAATGCGTCAATCCATGTTTCAAAGTCTGCCTTTCTTTGCTCTTTGAACAAACATTATGTGCAAATCTGTGAGGAATCTTTGGAACCCACTGAATCTGTATGTTAGCCAATAAACAGCCCTGCTGAAGTTGTATGGGTACTTGCACAATTATACATATTTGACTTGGATGTTTACTGTAGGCCTATGTATGTCTAATGTAAACTGTTAAAGACTAGCCTAGCCTACTATTGTTAATAATCTACTGGTACAATTGATAGGCTACATGAATGGATAAGCAGGCAGAACAGAGAATGTCCACAATCCATTGAGATGTGGCCATGCTGAATTGTAATGGTCAGTTACCCTGAATTCATTTTAACATTTCAAGATATTGCTTTAAATGATATATTGTAGTAACATTTACATAGCACATAGTAGGCCTAGGTATATAATAATTTAATTGAATACCAATGTCTATCTCGAGTTAAGGTAGGCTTATATGCCTTTTTACTACGATTGGCTAAAAAAAGAAACATGAAAACAACAAAGCCTGAAGATATTATAGCTGTAATTAAAGGTTAACATTTCAAAATTGCTGCCGTTGTTTTTTTCTCCACCTAAACCTTTCAAAGTAAATTGTATTTTTCCTTCATTAAGACATTGCTAGAGGCTGTGCAACGCATATGTGAGTAGCTCTACTGGACAGGCGTTACAAATATGTTGTTTCTGAATGACAACATCACTGGGGCAGTTTAGTCATGCCTATGGCATTTCTAGAGGTATTTCCTCTTCACACAAAACAGCACAGAGGCAATGGATGTATCTCATGACTGTTTTTCTCCACTGTCTAGTTGTTTGTTTGTTTGTTTGTGTGAGTGCGTGTGGGGGCGGTTCGAGATGATGACGATGATTATTCTGCTAGCCATTTTAGCAAGCTAGCTGTGCGGAGCTAGCTGACAAATACTGTGTGCTGTACTTGTCTGCAATGACACGATGAAAACCACAATGACATGTTATAGATGGGTTAATCTGCCACGTACACAAATCATTTTTGCTAGCTACGGGAATCTTTGTTAAAAAAATCTGGTCTGTCCGATCGCCGACGGCTCCTGGAGTAGATGGAGTAAAGCTACTGTAGCATCGTCTGGCCGGGTCGTCCAGGGAGAGTACTGTACGAATGGGACCTCTTCAGAGAGCTAATGCTAATTAGCATGCAAGTTAACTAGCTTCGTAGCTAACCGGGTAGCTGTCTGCTAAATGTGAGTTTCTATTTTTATACTACAATTATGTGCAGTGAAGATTACGAACAAAGAGATTTATTACAACAAATTGAAAACCTTTCTGAACAATTCTGAACGGGTGCGTGGACATGGGAAAACAAAAGATATTGAACTTTGCTAGCTAGTAGGTCAACAACAGCGAACCACCCAGCTAGCTTTAGCTTTATTGACTTGGACTAATATGAGGTTAGCAGCGTTAGCCGTACTCTCCCTGATGCTCGTTAGCTAGCCGGCTTGTTTACATTACTATTTAATAAAGTCTGTCGACAACACTTTGGAAGTTGTACTTTTGTTGAACATTTCGAAGACGTATACACAAAAAATATTAATATTTTGGGCGTTCATTATATTTAGCTGTATTTGTATATGGCCTGGAACGTATTGAACAGCTATGGTTTGTATTAAGCTGGTGTGTTCAAATACAAAATTACATTTTGATCACACCCAATCAATCTTTAAAGTTTAACCTTAATCAACCGAGGTTATAGTTGACTAACAAATAGGCTATACACTTTACCGGTAGTATACTATTCCCTTTTTACATTACGGTAACCACGTTAATCGGTTTTGGTTTATTTTATGCGTTAAACGTTTATATTATATGCTGTGTGTGTGTGTGTATACACAAACTAACATCTGATTACCTTTGTCTTACACTTTGCAACTCTGTAATTACCATTCATTAAATATTCACTGCAATAATGAACAGTGTATTTGTGTCTCTGGTCTCCTTCTCGCCAGGTTGACGATATTGCTCATCCTAACTAGCAGGCTTTAAAGAGAGAGCGCACCGCCGTTGCCATGCCTCCCAGGCCGTCCTCCGGGGAGCTGTGGGGGATGCATCTCATGCCCCCCAGTATCCTGGTGGACTGCCTGCTGCCCAACGGCATGCTCCTCACCCTGGAGTGCCTGCGGGAAGCCACGCTGGTCACCGTCAAGCACGACCTGTTCAGGGAGGCCCGGAAGTACCCGCTGCACCACCTGCTGCAGGACGAGACCTCCTACATCTTCGTCAGTGTCACGCAGGAGGCCGAGCGGGAGGAGTTCTACGACGAGACGCGGAGGCTGTGCGACCTGCGGCTCTTCCAGGCCTTTCTGAAGGTCATCGAGCCGGTCGGCAACAGAGAGGAGAAGATCCTCAACCGGGAGATTGGTACGGGTCTTGTTTCCCTTGTTTTCTTGTTAGGGGTGCACGATATATCGACTCAGCATCGCTATCGTAATATCATATTGAACATTTAGCAGGAAGTGCAATGTTCAGTTTAATTAGTGGAGAGATGCATTGTTTGGCTGTTTGGCTGTTTGGCTTAGTTGTGTGTGATTTAGACAGAACAGTACAATGTGTGGCTGAGGATCAAAAAGGAAACAAGGGGACAGGATGGTTTAGTGGTCTGTGGGTTTGAACCCCGGTGTTGTCCTACCTGTAAGCATCCTTGAGCAAGATGCCTAACCCAGCTGCTCCCGGTGGTTGGTCACACCTTGCATGGCAGCAATCGCATCTGTGTATGTGATTGCTGTGTCAATGGGTGAATGTGAGGCAGAATACTGTAAAGCGCTTTGGATAAAAGCGCTATATAAAAGCAGTCCATTTACCATTTACATCCGTGGAAACATTAGTGGCCAAAAAGAATGCCTCCTCGGTATCTTCCTCGGAATTACTGTTGTACTGTCAGTTGAAAACGTGTTGTTGTAAATGTTATGAATATATTTTAATGTGTTTTCCAATAATCTTAGTGTTTTTACTTCGTTTAAAAATATCGTAATTAATATATGTTCAATATCGCAATATCACATTTTATCAATATCGTCCAACCCTATGCTGAATTCGTGAAAGCGCGGCTGCTTGGTTGACCCTTCGCTAAGCCCCTCCCTAGAACGGCTCCGCTGTCCAGTCCTGCTTTAGCAACTGTAACTTAACAGGTGTACTTGACAGTAACCAAGTGATGCTTCTCGGAGGGTCAGTTGAATTCAAAGATGTCACCAGAGAGCTTGGAAACCGTGAGGGCTCAACGGGCGGCCGTATTTGAATTTTGGGAAGGCGGGTAAGGAGCGGGTAAAGGGGTAAATTGATGTTTTCTCAGGCCATGCATGGTAGATGTAGCTGTCGGGGAGCTGCCTACTTCAGCCTCCACAGCAAAACGCCGTTAGGAACACGTCCACTTAAGAGACCGGAAGCGTTCCATTTTTTGCTTCCGTTGACGTGCATTACAGCGCACCATCTTTGTTATTATTCAAATATCTTTGACGTCCCTCTTCCTTCCTCAATGCAGGCTTCACCATCGGGATGCCAATCTGTGAGTTCGACCTAGTGAAGGACCCCGAGGTGCAGGACTTCAGAAGGAACATCCTGAACGTCTGCAAAGAGGCCGTGGACCTCAGAGACACCAACGGGCCCTACAGCAGGGCGCTATACGTCTACCCCCCCAACGTAGAGTCCTCCTCTGAGCTCCCCAAGCACATCTTCAACAAGCTAGACAAGGGTGAGGCTTTCACTGGGAAACCTTGTGACGAAACTCCCTCCAATGCTTTTCCCTGTGGGAGAGGCCCCAGCATTTTACATTCACCCCATTGTTTAATGCTTTATTACCATCAGCCATTAGAGCATTAACGATATGGTCAGTCATTCCTGCTAACTTCAAGCTAAAATCAAAACCGTTAACGCTTTGCGGTCCTCCGCGGCGCCACCTCATATGTAGAAATGCATTGTGAAGCAAATGATGCAGTACTGCAGCGTTTGTTGATGCGAGGGGTGTTCTCCACTTTGTTTATGATCATATTTACGGAGCCAGGGCTGTGTAGCAGTATCGGATACATTTTTTTCAACGTTAATGCGTCACTGCACCCCAGCTATGAGCCTGACTCCACCCGCTACACAACTTAGAAAAATGCTAAAACGGTGTGAGTATACCGTGAAAAACCAGCCAGGCCCTGGGGTGATTTTTTACGGATATGACGCGTAGACTCGTTTTCAGCGCATAAAATGCTAATTTTTGTAAAAATGTGTGTAAATATTAACACCAGCATTGTGTAACTTAGTTTAACTTAGGTTACGGCTCAAAAAACAAATTTTGGATGCACTTACACTTTAAAGGAATCAAATTAAAATAAAACAGTAAATACATAATGTGGTAAAAAACTAAGGGCATTTCCCCGATCCTTCCTGCTGGTATATCAGAATGCGTATAGCACCATGCGACTTGCCACATTCACATAGTGACACAATATGCTGGCCTAATGAATCGGTGGTTACGTACGTAACCAAAGTTCTATGAATTTCGGATGACCTTGGCCGTCACTCGGAGGCCACTCCCTGGGTGAACGTGCCTTTAGCACTGGGGCAGAGGGCACACGTCACCCAGGTCACAGGTGACCTTGTCGATACGAACACCTCGACCTGCACACGCGTGCGATGGACACCCAGGTGCTTAACGCACCACCTCTGGCGGTCAGTAGAAATGAAATAGAACTGAATAAATCTTTATATTGTGTTGTGTTGGGGGGGGGGGGGGGGGGGGGGGGGGGGGGGGGGGGGGGGGGGGGGGGGGGGGGGGGGGGGGGGGGGGGG
>JAODTR010010279.1:0-29176 GCA_025399935.1 Amblyopsis rosae | reverse complement strand
AGCTGAGCTTCTCACCCTATCTCTAAGGGAGACGCCAGCCACCCTTCTGAGAAAACCCATTTCGGCCGCTTGTACCCTTGAAAATCATCCTCACATATTTGCTATACTGATTAGTTGAAGGTGAACTGGTCGTCTGCTAATTAATTTGATTGACATCTATTGGCATTGTCTCTATTAAAAACATATTTTACAGTTAAAGTTATATAACTGTATGGCTTCCTCTCCTCCTAACTTCAGTATTGACTGTATCTGTATTCCAACTTGACATCGTCTCATTTGGGCATAACCACTCTCAGTCTACAATTTATCTACTGTTCCAGGTGCGCGCTCTCAGGTCTGGTCTTTGTAGTGGGACAATTCCATCCCAGTGCAGGAGCCACACAGCTGAGAGCTGTGATTGACAGCCAGCCAGGATGCCATTACCATCCTATTTGCTGTGGATTGGTTCACATGCTCTTGGCAACCCGCATTGACACCTGCTGGCATAAGCAATCCCTGCTGTATTAAAGCTGGAATAAGCCTCTAGGAGCTCTGGCCTTCTAAGAGGACATTGTATACCGTGGTGGACTACAGCAGGGGTTCATAAACGTTTTTGTGCCAAGACACACATAGAGAGGACTAATCTATTTAGAGACCCACCAAGCACTGGTAATGCCATTTTAAAAAACCTATCCATTTTAGCTAATGCTATAGCTGTGTGTGTGTGCATGAAATATTTTTGAGCAGAGCGCTCCAGAATCTATGGTGTGCACGCGGCTAAATAGGATTTCATCCAATCAAGCCTTTCATTGACATTCTTCATTCATTCAATGGCCGGTTGCAATTTTCGCGACCCACTCATTCCCAATCAGTGACCCACCTGTGGGTCCCGACCCACAGTTTGAAAACCGCTGGACTACAGCATTCTGATACACAGCAGCCTCGATTACAGGCAGCTTGAGCTTTAAGTGAACAATTTACTCCCGAACTCTCAATGAAATGAATTACAGATTTGATCTCTGAATATTAAAAGAGGCGGTATTACTGTCAAGCAGAAGGGGGTGTCTGGAGAAAGTGTACAGTAATGCAGGCAATGTATGAATTAAATTAATAAATGTAATGCTTGGTCAATCTTCTCTGGATACACTAGCCTAATATCGAAGTCAAGTCAATGCTAATCTCACAGAGTAAAATATGTAGGCTTTGGTTACTGCTTAAAATAAATTGAAAAATGTTACTGAGTAAATAAAGCAGTGCATTAGCGTCACGCCGGAAATTACGGAAACAAACTTGTGAGTGACAATGGAAATCGACAGCATCCCTTCCTGAATGTCTGTCGAGCTCACAGAGGTCTATGTATCAGACGATCAGCACAGAGTTGCTTATGTGACCTAGCGCTAATGGACGGAAGAGGCAGAGATGAGGTCAATGGTGACTGACACATGTACAGTACATCTACAGCAGGGTAGGTAGGGTGAGGTGTAGTGTCACCTTGCAGCTGCGCGAGTCCCAGGCCTTGACCTCTGGACTGTATCCTCCACACAGGAACACGCTGTTGTCACGGGGATGGAGCGACACACACATCACCTTGAACTGGTTGTCCACCTTCACTATCTGCTGCCCTGTGAGAGGAGATACAGAAAGAGAGAGAGAGAGAGAGAGAGAGAGAGGGAGAGAGAGAGGTTTCTCAGACACATCAGCCATTTTTGAATCCTTACACATCTGTGTAAATATCAAAGCCTGATCATTTTATTTGATTTAACACATTGTGAGACTAAGTCTCTTTCGGTGGGTTTTCAGATTCTGTGAAACAGACATGTTCCACAGATAGTATTTACAGCTCTGACACACAGTCCTTGATCATTAAATACTTTTATGTAGAGCCTCGATTCGCCCCTCCCTGTCGTCAAAAATGCTGCCTTGAAGGTGCCACAGCCTGGGGAATATCACTGCTTCTATCTGAGCAAACCATTTTGTGTGCCGTTTGTGTGTATTTATCATGTTCATTTCTATTGTCTTAATAACAACCCATATTTCTCACACACACACACACACACACACACACACAGTTATGTACTATACATATTAAGCTATGTATGAAAAACACAAAAATATTGGCTCACCCTTTATGCAGATCAGATCGACCCAGCATTTCATGCAAGTCAATAGGAAGATGCACACCATACTATTGCCAATTATTTATCTCTGGTGGCGTTAATTGGTATTTTGAGTATATTACATGAATTCCCAAGTACCTGTATGATCAATCTGAGGACACAATGCTATTTCAGCAGCAAACGGTTTTGGGAGTAAATTTACTTTGTTTCAGGCCATGCATTGTAGATTTTGCTGTCTTGCCAGGTTAATGACATGCCCACTTAAAGGTAATAATCAGCTATTGTAAGATAATTGTAAGTTAATACACTGTTTTGTCAAATTTAACAAATATCTCCTTGCATTTCGCTATCTTATCGTTCTCTGTGCGTGTTGAAAAAATAATCCGATACTTCTACACAGTCCTGGCGCCGCAAATAGGAATATAAACAAAGTGGCGAGAGCAGCTAATATCAACAAAGCCGTAGTATACGTTTCAATGTGTGGAGCTGCGCCGCAGACGCGCAGAGAGATATTATTAGCAAGCTTTCTAAAAAATGACTAACCCTGCCTTTAACTACTTGGACAGTTTTTTATTTATTACCAACAACTTCCTGGAATTGGAACGAGTTGTATTTTGTTGCAATGTATTAGTATCTTGTATCAACAACGTTGTTGTGGTCATTTAAATTGCTGTGTAGTCTGCAACTTGCTGCTCTTGAATAAATATGGCAAGAGCCCACACAAGCAGCATCCCTTTGGACTTGACTGCTGCCGTGAGCACAGAATGACATAGTTGTGCTTTTAGTGGAATGGTTCATACATTTGTGTAACAACCAAAATATATAAAAGCACTTCATTACACACTCGTTGAGGCAAATTCCTACCAAGTCTTTCAGAAAGACAAACGAGTCACAGTTAATAAACTGTGGCAAAAACAGACCTGCCTTCGTTTAATGGTGGACTAGCTTCCTACCCAATTCATCCAAAGTTTTTGACTTTTTATTTTATGTGTGCCTGCCTGGTGGGGGAACCATCTTAATTGGCTTACCCGTGGTGATATTAGGAGGGGAAACACTTGTCATCTCAACTCAAAGCTCACGTTCAGAGAGAGAATGAGAAATCAACATGTCTTCCTATAATAAACAGCGCCTCGTCATGTTTTAATTAAACCAGATTAATTAGCTTGGTTGGGAGCGAGGCGATAAGGGAAAGCCGCAGTGATTAATCCTTGTCTTATTACAGCTCTCTGCAAAGTCCTTGTACAGAACCCTGTGATCTTTCTCTTGAGCTAGCATAGCTGAGTGCAGAACACAGGGTGTTATGGATGATTGCAAGTCCTGGGCAGAGTCCCCATAAAATTAGGAATATTGGGCTTCAGCGTAATTTATTCTGTCTCATTATCAGATTTAGAAAGGCAGGGAACTTTGATCTTCACGTGGTTGTCTCGCTGTGCAAACTATGGTATGACACAGAAACTGTAAAACTAGGTGTTGACAAGTCATCCCTTATGGAATGTGGGTAAACAAGCAAAACTGTGTGCCACATTAAATATATCTTATAAGGGGCATTTTTACAGTAGCTACCACTTCACAGAGTTATGAAAGAAACATTATGCTGTTATTGATCGCGAGGGCCTAGGAAAGACTGTGCTCCTGTGCAGCTCAAGAAATGTAGCTTTATACTGCAGGTATGAGGTTTGAGTCCAACAGATACAGCTACTTTGGACCACAACAAAAAATCTATTACTTCTTACTTGATTGTAAAGGCACCTGGAAAAGTAATTTGTCACTTGCTATGAGTAAGTTTTGCAATATAAGAGGTGTAAAATAAAAAAAAATAAAAAAAAGATGATAACAAAACAACTCTCCACAATATAACTAGTAACACAATTACTTTATAGGGCTGTCAGAATTTAATCGAGATTAATCGCAATTAATCACACGTATTAAATAATGCGTGTGTAAGAACAAGATATGCCATCTTTATGCAAAGATTAGCATAAAGATGGCATATCTTGTTATAAAAAACCCTTTTAGGTGAAATTTTGAACAGGTAAAAATATGCAGTTTCTTAATCGCAATTCATTACCTAAAGCGTGTGATTAATTGCGATTATTTGGCGTAATCATTTGGGCTTTGCACAAGAGCAACATCAATGTTGTCTTTAATGTTGGTTTTTGATCACAAGGACACTACACTCAGCCATTGCCTGCAGGGTTCAGGCAGAAGACTCCAGTCATTTCAAATACACAAGCATGCACGCACGCGCGCTCACACACACACCTATGCACGCGCGCTCACACACACACCTATGCACGCACACATGCATGCATGCACACACACACACACGCACGCACGCACAGACAGACAGATACACACACGCACATGCACGCATGCACACACACATATACATACAGACAAACACACACACACACACACACACGTGCACACACACATGTACATATACACACACACACACACACACACACACACACACACACACACAGCCACCTGTGACCGCCTGTGGTCATGTGGGCTGCTTTCCTAAGCCAACCTCTGCCAATCAACTTGGCCAAGGACGGCCTTGAAAGCGTCGCGCAACGGATGCCACTCAATGCCCTTCAGTTGAAATTCATTTATTCCGCTCCCCTGCTTCCTCTCTCTACATCTTTGTGCAAATGTATCCAGCCTCTTTGAATATGTTCCTCCAATCTTGTCTCCTCATCTGCCTCTCTCTCTCTGCCAGTACACGATGCCCTTCTTTAAAGGAGTAACGCAAAAACAACAGTGTGTCTGATACATATGGAGTTAATAAAGGTAAAGGTGCTTTTATTGTCACATACACACACATATTGCGAAATTCATCCTCTGCATTTAACTCATCCCTCAAGGGAGCAGTGGGCAGCCACCATGCAGCGCCCGGGGACCAACTCCAGATTAGAGCCAGTGTCGCTGGTCACATGACACTGACTGAAGGGTGAACCTGACATGTTGTTAGATATCAATAGGGGATATCAGCTGCATTCTCTGGGAAGGAATGTGAGTACAACCTCTACTCCGGCATGTCAGGCTATGAGATGAAGAGTTATTGATAGACAGATTACCTTTTTAACCCTCTCTCTCTCCCTCTATACATGCCCTCTCTCTGAAATGGTAGAGATTACTACTCACTTGTGACAGCCTGTCTTGGAGCTGGCGGAGGGATATGGGTTTGTACGAATTCACTCCACCAGAAAGGGGGTTCTGGCCGGAGTAGCGCATGTAGCAATCTGCAGACACGGGCCTTCGTACAGTACCATACCGGACATACAACAAGACGATCTGCAGCACCTGCTTGAGTATGCTGTGCTTAAACAAGGGGTCGGAGGTCACTTGATAGCAAGCACCAGTATCTCATAGATCATTAAAGGGCATGCCAGCTCTCTGTGGAGAGCTCATCTAGTGAGGCTTCCTTGTTCATTGTTTGTAGGAAAAAACCTTTGCATTATGAAGAGCATTAAAGATGCATGATTATGTTGTTTGGGATTATATAGGCGGACTCCGTGAAGACCCCCTGCACAGTTCTCCCGCAATCTCAGAGCATAGTGTGGAGCTGCAGTACCAGTAATTATTTTATAATGGCTTTATGCGACAGTTTGGGAATAACAACTGAAGAAACATGTATAGCGTGTATTCATTTCATCACAGGAAATGGTGCGGAATCATCATGCCATTAATAGGGGTGTTGGGGGCAATGTCCTTGAAAGGCCAGAGTCTACCTAGGAAGCCCGTCCCTGTTAAAACGTCTTTATCTTGTCTGAATATTACTAGAATTGAAAAACTGCCCTATTAGATTATGATGAATGGCAATAACTATTCCTGCTGCGCAGTCAAGTTCGGCATCACTTTGAGGAAGTGACAATATTTTAAACTAAGCGCTCTCGTTTTAATCTCAATAGGCCGCCAAAGCGTCGTGATTGATGGGCGCGACTGCTGTAGCACGAGCGCAAACTACAAACATCTGTTTGTTTTTGCGGCTGTGGCTGTTGATGTCCTAGTACAAGGTCATGCTGGCTGCTCCTGTGGTGCGATCCATTATTGACCCCGGTCCTGGAGCTGCCCATGTGTTTAATAGGCTGCCCTAGCGAGTATCTGAAGGCTTTATTGACTAAATCGACAGACATGCAGAGTAGGGAAGTGCAATCTCAGGGAATATGTGATGTAGAAACCACAGGCTCTTCAAACCCATGTCTATGGCATGTCATTGAATGGTCATTCACGGGTACAAATGATTAAAGCAGGGAACTAGGCAACACTGACTCACGTGCATAACATCTACGTATAAACAAACCTTTAAACATCAACTATACGTGGCTGTCAAAAACATTAAGACCAGGGCTGTTGCGGTGCAATGCCAGGCAGGTAGGTTCTGCATCAGTCATGCCAACGACCTTAGGAGAGGCTAGGAAAAACACCTTGCCTGTCTCAGCATCCGTTAACAGGGCCGTGTTGTCGAAGGAGCCAGTAAGGAGGCTCCGCCCACAAGGGGTCCAAGACGCGGCACGCACAGCACCGGCATGGCCACTATACACTTTCAAGCACTGGCCGCTCTCTGCTCCATGCCAGACCTGCCAGAGAGAGACACATAGAAAACTTCAACCGGTTATCATGACATTTAAAAGAAAGTGAATAAACATAATGTATTTGTTAGTTAATGTGGATCATCAGACTTCTTTGACATTGACAATAGCTATTGACATCTCCCTGAAACTTTCATGTCAGTTTTGATTTGCCTGTTAAGGTGGGACAACTGCCACCTAAGTTGTGATGGGTTCGTTTGAGAATAGAGTTTAAAAAGTTAAGATCAGGCATTCTCGAGACCGCTTGCTATCTTCGAGCTCAAATAAAAACAATATACCTGCGCAGCACCGCCTCAACACATTGTGAAGCAAAGCGTATTACATGACCGGTGTTCGACATTTTTTTTATGTTTCCTTTGACAGAGCCAGGGCTGTGTATAAGTATCAGATCATTTTTTTCAGCGCACAGAGAACAATAACATAGTGAAATGCGAGGAAAAATTTGGTGGAGTTTATTATCTTAAAATTAGCTGCCCATACCTTTAATTATTGTATGGACATAAGGTTAAAGGTTATTTTTGTTTAATTGTTAAATATATAATAATTGTTGTAATGATTTGTTAGTTAATATGGAACATCAGACATCTTTTGACGACCATAACTATTGACGTCTCCCTGACACTATCCTTTGTCAGTTTAAATTTACATGTTAGGGTGGGACAACTGCCACCCTATTTGTGATTGGTTCATTTGAGAATACAGTTTCAATGACCTCAGCACTGGGACTTTAAGGGCACATGCCTTCAGTTCAATCTACTGTTTTTGTTTGCTCTATTAAGAGATATCTAATGCGGCCCTTTGAAACATTCTATCCGGCCCACGGTAGGCTAAAAATAATACAACATACAATTATTTGACAAGCTCTGCAGAACTACTTTGTATACTGTTGCAACTTAATACATTGTATTAAGAGAGAAGAGAACTGACGTTTCATTATGAAAAAGGTGTAGAAACATGCATAAATGTAATATGAAAGTTAACCGTTAGCTATTTAAAACATTTTAGCACCTTGGTTAAAAAAGTAATGTAGCCCGCAATGTTCTCTGACATTTTCAATGTGGCCCCCAAGTGAAAATAATTGCCCACCCCTGCTCTACACATACCTATACTATGATGAAATGACTCGGCTAACTGCTGTCTAATTATGGTTCAATACATATCAGGTTGGTTTGCCTGTTTTAAATGAGAAGCATGAAAGCGTGAACATTGAACAAACTAATTTATTCCTCATGCTAATTACCCTTCATGCACGTGCAACTGTTATTCCCCGGTAGGGAATAACATCTTAATTATTCTGTAATTTGTGAGGATTCCATGTTCCTTGACAGTGTATTACCAGAAAATGCATTGCTCTTTAAGGCAAGGTCAGTCATTCTTGCTAACTTTAAGCTCAAATCAAAACAGTATCACTCCGCAGTCCTCCACGACAACACACTTCAAAATGCATTGCGAAGCAAAGTGTAGTGCTTGTAGAGTATATCCTGCCTCCCCCTCTCTCTCTGTTACATTATTGAGGAAGGCATGAGACAGCATGGCTAAGTAAAACACTCTCGGGACTAAAGAGAGATGTGAGTATGACGTGACAGACAGACAGACAGACAGTGACATATCCATCACGCAGCCACTTCCTTAAACAGAATGCCAGAGAGCATACACAAAGCACAACATATATGGGATATAGACAACAGATGGAGAATAGCACATTAGTACCAAAAGTGTATATAGAACTAATGTATTTAAACAAATATACCAACCATTGTATGTAGGCCACATACTATTCTACGAATAGCCTAGGGAAACACTGCCTTCTCAAGGTAACATGAAATCCAGCAATATGACTTATAGTGCAAATTTACTATAGCTATATCAAAATCACACAAGAATACTAGACGTTACAGGCTTTAAGTGCTGCACAGCTACACCACACAGATACCTCACTGGTTGAGCGCTGTTCGGAGGCCACTGTGTTTGAACAGCAGACATACTGTAATGAGAAACCTCATTACCTCATCATTCACAGCCCGGACTACAGCCAGAGTCCCATGTGAGAGCATGTGCACGGAACAGAAATGAGCACTTTGCTTGTCTCCTTTGATTTCACCGACCACATCACAGGCATGCTGCTCAGGTTCATGCAGATGACTTGCACGGTAATCTGCCTCCTAAATGACTCTTGGTAATTAAAATTAAAATTGGTAGGCATGTTATCAAGTTACAACCGCTGCCTTACACCTGCTGTAGCCATGGCGACAACAGCTGCAAACAGGCTGGAATAATAATAGCCTGACTGTCTGAAAAAGTAGTGTCAAACGGAACGCAGGAATACGAGGGTCTTCATAGAGAAATACAACCACAGCGATCGACATAGGGCTAACCTCTTACAGGTGCTCTAAAAAATATTTTAAACATTAATATTAATAATATAATATTAATATAGCAACAAACAGCTCTTTTCTATGTAAAGATATAGTGGAGTAATTGCATCATGAACAGAGAATGCCATCACACTCCCTGTGTGTGTGTGTGTGTGTGTGTGTGTGTGTGTGTGTGTGTGTGTGTGTGTGTGTGTGTGTGTGTGTGTGTGTGTAATTCGAGCTCCTCTGTTATTTATTCTCATAGCCGTGCCTGCATGCATGCATGATTGTGTGTGTGTGTGTGTGTGTGTGTGTGTGTGTGTGTGTGTGTGTGTGTGCCTGTGGCCCACAGAGCATTTGTTTTGGTCTGAGATGCTGGTGCACCAAGTGTGACATCTAGTGGTAGAAACTCGTAAAGAGGCAGTTTAAAGTGTAGCTTTGTGTTGTTGTACTTGCACATACAGCAGCACAGCCATGTAGAATATAGAAAACAGGGTACACCCTAGCAAAGTAGGTTCAATGACACCATGACTCTTGGACGATAGCCTGTCTGACAGACTGAATGACATTTCAATCCTGCAGTTCTACTCCACAGCCTCATTCGTTCCAGCAATTTGAAGAAGGAATTCAGTATTATAGTGTCACTGAAATATATAGAAAGAAATAATAAAATAAACACACACGCACTCGTGACATAAAGAGATCTTTGTAAACAACATTATAAAAATAATTTGAAAGAAACTATAGCCTACTCATCGGAGCCTCGTTCGAAATGGCTGAGATAGGGACTCTCAAGACACCTATACGGAGAAGGAAAAACACATGCTATTTCACACTTTTTTTAAATTGTTCAGAAGAAAACACTGGCACGCCTCAGAGAAAACCCTGGACACAAATTCACCGAAGCCAAGCCTCCCCCTCCCCAAACACTCCACCATCTGTCCAAAACACCCCCTCCGTGTGCCAGGAGAGGCAGCTGCCATACCACTGCATTCCTGTATGATAATGCAAATTCATTCATGAATATTTAAATGATTAATTATCCAGAATCTTTGTAAGTTCATGGAGGCAGTGAGTCGCTGCATGGTGCAGTTTGGGATGCAATCTCCTATTGGGATGGAAATATTTAGTCAGCAGGCCCAGGCATCACTTGACCTTTACAATGCAGGGAAATGAAGGATTGTTTTGCTATTGTGAGAAAGAGTTGGGAAAGAAGCAAAAGAAAAAAAAACTAGCAAGCAGAAAGGTGGAAATGCCCGTGGGTCCTGACATACATTCAACTGACAGAGACAGATATGATTCTAAAGAAAGTGCCTCACGCTTTATATAAAGCATGTGACAGCCAAAGATATAATCTGTCTTCCCGTGAGACTGACAATTACGATGAAAGTCAGATAAGACCGTTGTGATTACGCACGTACACATCTCTGAATTCATGGTGATAGATGTTTCACAACATTTTATTAAGCAGCGTTAAATGAAAATGTATGCATCTTCAAAACTTAACACTATAACAATGTAATTACAATAATGAAAACTGTATGTTACTATTGCTGAATCACTAGTATTAAACCTAATCGTGACTTATCCAGTATACTGCATTGTGGCCCCACCTACAGTAATTAAGTGGTATGTGACTTTGAAACCAATCACCTGACACCAAGTGGACCAATTAGAGTCCAGACTACACTAGACTATTAAACTCTGCCTGCTATAGTCTCTGGTGGATCAATACTTGCTATTGGGCATATAATATGTCAAGTGTGAATTTCTATACATTTCCTGTAAATGTTACACCAAACAAAAACAAAATGTTTTTTAGGGATGCACCGGTATATTGGCCATACATGTACATCAGTATCTGCTGGTATTCATCTTGTTAGATGACCTTCACCGATGGCAGAGGTTGATATTTATCTGTTATGCTGCATTTATTTCACACTGGTTAAATTATAAACTGATGAAGATCCAGTAAGTGGTACTCCGATACCACCAATAGGAGCCACTCGTTGGACAGGACTGGCATAGAGTAAGAGGGCAACGTGCGCCGTGCACAAGTGTGGTTTGTTTTCAAATTAAATGAAAGAAATTGTGGGATTATTATCGGCCAAATAGTTATTTCCAACAATGGGTTCAGTTTCATCAGCCTAGAACTTCACAATCTGTGCATTCCTAATGTTTTTCATAAATGAACAACAGGCTGAATCACTATTAACCTGATGAGTGATTAACAGCAACAATACGGTTTTTTTTTTTCTTTCTTTTTAATCAACGAAACTAGGGCCTAGAAGAAGAAAAGAACAAGTCTAAGGAATACTGGCGCATGCACCATGTTATGTTGTAGACATCACTACCTTGACCGTTTTGTCCATGGAGGCAGACAGCAACAGGTGGCTGAAATGTGGCACTGGGTTCCACTGGATCGTGTTCACGGGTCCGTGGTGACCCACCAGGCTCATCAGAAGTCTCCTGGGTGTGCGTGCCCGGCCCGGCTCGTGGGCCAGGTAGGGCTTCACCTTCTCAGACACTTCCGAGAACATATTGGTCACTCTGGTCTGATCCACTGGCTCTTCTCCTGATGGGCCACAGTCTACGTTCTGCACCGGCGTGGCAAGTTTATGTCTCTTTGGTACGTACGGTCTGATACCAGATGGTTCGGTTGATTGTCGCTTTGTCGCCGGTCCCAAATTACGCTCGGAGGTCTGTGGTGTCTGAGACTTAGACTGTCTAATGGGCGTCATGACTGAGGACGCCGACATGCTACAGGGAGGTTGCATTTCTCCGAGTGATATGTTTGGTGCCATCCCAGCACCCCGATACTGAATGTCTGTGTCAACGCAGCCCCGTGGCTGTAAAGGCAGGTGTAAAGCAATGCGTCTCTCTAGACGTAAGGTAGTAGCCAAAGGAAGATAGAGAATGGGATTTATATTATATTCGGGGATTGTCTGATACATTCCAGATGTGATGGACAAATGACTTGATGTGGCATTATAAAGCCTCAAGTCCTTGTCAGGTTTCTCAGGTCTGCTAGAAACAGCAGGGCATATGCGAGGGGGCGATTCGTCATCGTCGTCGTCTTGATTCAAAGATTCAGATGAATCTGAATCCTCATAAGCCACTAATGAAGTCATTTCCCCATTTGATTCTGTTCAGAAAGGGAGACCATTAGAGAACCAACAGTGCCATCTTGTGATTGCTTGCAGTATTACAACAATTAGATCTAGCAAGTGAAATTCTGTGCATTACGCCTTTAAAATAGTAATATAGCAATAGTGAATTAATCAGTATCGATACCTTTACTTAAAAGGAATTGTATTTGTGTATTTGCTTGGAGTCCACTTTATTATGACTGTAGGCTACATTATATTTAACAGCTAGGTTTAACCATTACAACAATAAATTGCTCTACCGTATAGGCCTAATTTCTTACGCCACCAGATGTATTCACTATGGTACATGTACACTTATCTATCGTAATTTAATACAGACTTAATGGAGACTTACATTTATGATTGATGAAGATCCAATATTGACATGTGACATGCTTCCTCTAGCTATGAGTGTGCCGTGTATTTTAGCATTTTAAAATGTGATGCATCGACATGGACGCATGTACTGGTACCGTTACCGTACATAACATATACCTCAAATAGTGGTCATAGTAGGCTAAGCAATAACTTTCGAAAACAGCCAAAATCAGTCCAACATGAATCCACTACCGGTAGTCAACATTACATTTTCAACGCAAAAGCTGCTAGCTTGCTTCGTAAGATAGAACAGGATCTGTCCACAACGTTCACAAGATAAAACTTTTATTCTGAAGACTGCGGGAATCTGAATGTAGGAAAAAGAAACACTTCCGCTCCCACAGCGTTTTGCTTTTGCTTTATTTGCTTTATGGTAATTTTTATTACGTTATTATATTCCACATTACTATAATACAATGTAATATAGTTAACATTAGTTAAATGTTTTTATTAAAACTAAAACGACAACAACAAATAAACGCGGAACGTTACTAAACGGTCCCGTTTGCCTAGGAATAATTTGATCCGGACACCACTTCATAAACGCTGGAGCGCTGGATAGGCTGATGCAAGGTACTACATTACTGCTGATGCAAGTTGAGTGAGTGAGCTATTAATTTTGTAAAGATCATTATACGGTATGTTGACGTGTTTGTTTACTGGATATAACAATCGCACATAATTAATGAATGTGTGCTGTCAATTAGTTCTTACCGTTAACGCGTAAGTTATTGTCATATCGCGAGTTAGGACATGAACTAGCCTAGGCCATATAAGCTCTTGCTGGTGACTCCTGCGCTCACCAGTTAAATAGAAAACAAGACGAAGTTACTGTAATAACTAGGCCATGATTATTAGCTGTTAGTGGTGTACAGTAGGGCTATGGCATGATCATGCTCTCATATGGACATTTTTACAAGGCAGGTGTTACGGTTAATTATGTACAGTTTGAGTCGCATCACTGTACAAACCAGTGACAACTTCTGCTCGGAAAAATTGGGAGGGCAATGGTTTTAGTGACCCATTCAATATCTTAGGTACATTAAATGTTTCCAAATGATTCTAGAGAAAGCTTGTCGATCAACACAGAATAACCTCTTGCTTCTGTCAGCTCTGCCCACCACACACTGCAAACACATAGCAAAGGCTAGGATATTGTTGTGTGGTGCGATCCACTTTGTTAGTGTTACTATTTACAGAGGCAGGGCTGTGTATAAGCTACACATATCAGATTTTATCCAGCACAAAGAACAGGCAGCCAGCAGTCCAATGAGATATAGCTTATTGTGAATTGACAGTGAAATCACTCACTTGAGCTTTAAGTCATCTAGCTATTGTCACATTGCATTGTAGTCTACAATGGTATGTTAGAGTTTATTAACCTCACCAATGCCATACCACTAGTCTACCCCTAGCCAATTTCTGACCCAAACCTGAACTTAACCCTCAAAATCAAAAATGATTAATTCTATGTAATTCTACGGATAGTAGTCTACCAATTAATCAAATACATGTCTTTAAAAAATGAGGGCTACAAAACACACTTTAGGTTGATAATGAAAATAAATGAATTCATAATAGTCTGATTCAGTTGTCAAGTTATTTTCATGGTTATTTTAGGTGCAGAAAAAGGCTCTCGCCCAATCTCTCAGAGTACGGCAGTAGGCTACCTATAATCTCTACGCTACCTGGGTTCAAGTGAATGCAAAACATTGACGTTTGGCTTCTGTTTAGATATTGTTAAAATATGGAAAAGCACAATTGCATACACACTAGACGATCCTACCGATTATTATTATTATTATTATGATATTACTCCACATCACTGACAGATACATACGAACGTTTTGTATTACATAAACACGTTAGTGCAAGCATTCCCGGAAGCCATAGTGAATGCATTGGAGAGCCTGCATTAAAAAAAAAGAAGATATTAACGCGGAACATCTGAGAGTAGTAAGGATGATTTTCAGCCATATTGAAATCGCCCAAAAAGGGTCTGGAGCCTGGCTATACGTACTCCACAGAACATTGGACACTGATTTGATTAAGCTATTTAGAGGCAGGACAGTCAGCTACTGTAGTGTAGTGGCAAAACGACAAAGTGGTTTGAGGCATGTCCTATGGCCCTTCCAGCTTGTCATCCACTTTGGGGAGTATAGCATGTCTGACTCGCAGGCACTGCTTAAATTAATTCCAACATGATTTGTTATATGAAAGATGTTTTATTGTAACAGACAATAAAATGTAAAAAATGAACAGGAATTATTGGGTTTCCTTAGTTTTTCACGGTGACTGAGGTCAATAACTGTGCTGTCCCGCCCTCTCCGCCATGCTCAAAGCACACCTCTATTTATAGGTGCGCCCTCCACCTCCGCACCTGTAGAGGGTGCATGGCGTGGCTCTCGTACACACGAATAAATGTAAACGTGGCTCCTACACACCGGCCCCTAATTGGTCTCTAAATGAGCAATTAATATCCCTTAGCACAACTAAGAGGAGCCTGGAATAAACCAATCTTAGCTCATACTATAAACTACTAACAACTGTAACAATATTAATTAGTAATTTTAAGTTAAATTTGTAATTAGTAGTACAGCAATTATCAATGTGTCTATATGAATATGCTTGTATACATTACATCCATCTTGTTTAGTTGTCAGACTCTAGGATATGGCACAGCTTGGCTGCTTCACTGAGCGGACCAGACCTCCGGTTTGGTTTCCAACACTCTGCCTAGTGGCCATGACCCTCGTGGAGCAGATGGGTCAACTTCCAGGACAATGTGTCCAATATTCAAATTGTGTTTTACTTTCGTCCACTTCTGCCTTTCCCGGAGAGGCAGAAGGTATTCCTTTGTCCATCTATGCCTAAAAAGGTCAGCCGTGCACTGGACCTGTTTCCAGCAGCGTCTGGCATAAAGGTCAGATTCCAGGAAGGTTCCAGGGGGTAGGATTGGTTGGGTTTTTAGCAGAAGGATGTGATTGGGGGTTAACGGCTCTAGGTTGTGTGGATCAGAGGATACTGTGGAGAGTTGACTGTTATTGAGGATCGCCTCTACGTCAGAGAAGATGGTCTGTCGGCCCTCATCTTTGATAGCTTGTTGATGTAGAGTGCTGTTCATCACCTGACGGACAGATCTTATGAGTCTTTCCAAGACTCCGCCGTGGTGTGATGCTGCTGGTGGATTAAAGCTCCACTTGATTCCATCAGAAAGCAAGGCACCTTGGATCTTCATTTCATTCAAAGAACAGCCTTTTTCAGTTCTGCCTGGGCACCTACTAAGTTTGTGCCATTGTCAGACCTAAAGTGTTTAACTTGCCCTCTCCTGCAAATGAACTTTCGCAAAGCATGAATGCATGAGTCTATATCTAATGAATAGGCCACTTCTAGGTGTATAGCTCTGCTGGTCATACAGGTGAACAAGACCCCGTATCTTTTGACTGTACTTCCTCTTTTTACTTCAATCGGGACAAAGTAATCGAATCCAACGTTGGTAAAGGGAGGGAGGTCAGGTAGGATTCGTTCCTCTGGCAAGTCTGCCATTTTCTGTTCACCAGTTCTGCCTTTCACACGGCGACACACAACACACTTTGAGATAAGCTTTCTTGCTATTGAGTTTCCTTTTATAACCCAGTATTTCTTGCGTAGTTCTGAAAGCACGTGGTTTCTACAACTGTGTCCAGAACGTTTATGGATACGAGGGTGTTTGGTCTCATCAGGCATTGCAGATCGACGCAGACGGCCACCCACTCTTATGATGCCCTGATCCAGCAAATGGTCAAGCCTACACAACTTACCCTTGGTACCCCAGAGGGGGTTGTTTCCAAGGTTGTCATTTCATATGGGAATTACTGGTTTTGTACATAGGTGACGATTGACCTTTCTGCCTGCGAGAGATCTTTCGATGTGAGAAAATGTCTGCCTAGTTCAGCTTGTAGCCAGCTTGTTTTGCCTTTTGACAAACATCTTTAAATCTCTTTTTAATTTAAGATACCATGCCACCGCCTTAAGTAGCCTCATCCAATCTGAGAAGTAAAGTATAAGCAGGCCTGTTGGAGTTTCAGTGTTCGTCAACATTGTTGTGAATACAGTAGTGCTTCTTCTGACCTCTGGATCATCCTTTAACATTGACTTGTAGCCCATTACTCCCACCACAGGCCAACTATCCTCAGGCTTCCACAGGAACTCAGGGGCGTGTATCCATCTCCTTTGCTGCAGGTATTTGACTGCACTCAGACCTCTTGAGGCATCGTCTGCAGGATTGTCCTTGCTGCCTACATATCTCCACTGAGACAGGTCTGTGTTGTCACGGATTAACGAAACTCGGTTGGCTACATAGGTCTTAAATCTTGAATGGTCGTTACTGATGTACTTGAGCACAGTTTAACTGTCAGTCCAGAAAACTGAGGGTTTTAAGTCTAGGTGCAATTCTCTCCTCAACTTTGAAGTTGCAGCACTACCTTCACCAGTAGTGCTGCACTGCCAGCTCCAGTCTTGGCACTGTGACATGTTTTAAAGGGAGGACTCTGGACTTGCCCAGAACAAAAGAAACATGCACAACAGCCTGAAAGTTAACCTGCCTGATGCAGCTTACTGAGCCATAGCCACTCTTGCTGGCATCAGCAAAGTGGTGAAGTTGAGCTGCTCCTGGCATTCCATAACTCTTGGGTTTCATACAGCGTGCAACACCGAGGCTCTTGATGCTTTATGTCAGTCCACTGCTCCGATACAGTGTGGGGCAGAGGTTCGTACCATCCAAAGCCCCTCTGGCAGAGCCCCTGTAGCAGCTGCTTGGCTGGAAGATGGAGAGGTGCAAGAAAGCCAAGTGGGTCAAAGATTGAGCTAACAACAGAAAGCATGCCTCTGCAGGTATGGGGCTTCTGGCTGAGATTGATGTTGAACCGGAAGTCATCAGAGTCCACACACCACTGCAGTCCAATGCCCTTTCAATGGGTAGGCTGTCACTATCTAAATCCAGTGACCTAACTTTCTTTGCCCTTTGAATTTGGGGAATTGAGGTTAGAACTGGACGGCTATTGCTAACCCACTGTGTATGTTGGAACCCACCTTTGCTGCATAAAGCAGTGAGATCTTGTATAAGCTGATTTGCTTCGGACTCATTGGCCACCGACATTACACACTCATCAACATAAAAATTGCGTCTGACTGTTTCAGCTACTTGAATGGGAAAACGGTGTCCATTGTCGTATGCTGTTTTTCGTAACGCAAAGCTTGCACAACTCGGAGAGGAGATTGCCCCAAATATGTGCACTAGCATGCAATACTCTTTTGGGTTTTGAGTGGTGTCACCTTGTGGCCACCACAAGAAGCGCAAGTAGCCCACATCGGATTTATCTACTCTGACCTGATAAAACATTGATTTGATGTCAGCCATAATTCCAATGGGCTCCTTGCAAAATCGTAATATGACTCCTAAAAGTGAATTAGTCAAGTCAGGACCCTGTAGAAGTTCTGTATTGAGGGACACGCCTTGATAAGTAGCTGCACAGTCAAAAACCACTCTGAGTGTCTTCTTTCTAAGGTGATACACCCAATGGTGAGGTATGTACCATGTCTTTCCTGGTGACTGTGCCAGATCTTCATGCGGTACCTCCTCTGCATAATTGTTGGTGAAGACGTCATTGACGAATGCAATATATTCTTGCTTGTACTGCTCATCCCTGTTAATTTTCCTTTTTAGACTTCGCAAGCGTTGCTCTGCCATCTGTCGATTGGCAGGCAGGCTGACATTGCCTTTTCTGAAAGGTAACTTCAGACTGTAATGTCGGTCTTGTAGGACAGCCCACTCACTATCTGTAGAAACAGTCTTCAATTGACATTTCTGTCTTTTCCTCAGATGCTATCCAATTAAAATCCTGATTATATTGTGATATCAAAAGCTCTTCTAATCTAGCAATTGATATTCTATTCACTGTCGCACTGACGTCACCACCTCTCTGTGGCCCATTTACAACCCACCCCAATAGGGTTTTAACTGCGTAGGGGCCCCCTCCTTGACTGTTGATAACCTCCCATGGCTCTCTCAGTTTTAGAGCATTTGTGCCAATCAACAACTCCACCTTTGAACTAATGCTGGGAAAGTTTACCTTACTAAGATGCGCCCACTGCACCAAGTCTTTCTGCTTGGGAATGCTATTGGTGGTAACTGGCATCTCTTTCTGAGTGAAGACATCAGGAAGAGATGAAAAGACACTACTGTTTAGTGCTGACAGTTCGAGTCCAGAACCACATTAGTTTGGACTGACTTTTCTTTACTCATTGTACGTAGCAGAATGTGTGTTTTTCTATATTTCAAACTTGAACTTAGACATCAGCGTCTCTGAGCAGAAGGTAGCAGATGACCCAGGATCCAGGAGTGCGTACACATACAGGACCTTGCTGCCTTAACCCTAACTGGGACGATGGACATCAAGCTCCCTATGTGACCACATAACCCTGCTGACGCACTACCTGTTGCATTAGATTGCCTGTCTGCCTCTTTGACTGTATTCTCTTTGAATGTAATGTGTAGGACACTTGGGTGAGCTTGCTTACACACTCTACACGTGAGAAGAGCAGGACGGTGTAGTAGACACAACCGATCGAGACTTTATCGATGACATTGTCTGTCTGTCTAAATCTGTGATTGCTTTCATTTTTTCAATCTCCTCAACTGTGAATCCTTCAGCCTGAGCGACAGTGGAGATTTGGACATTTCTTGGCTGATACCGTTTCTCGTATCTCGTATCTTTGCTTTTGGCGTCTTCATCCAACATTGCAACATATGAGGCATGCACAACCTTAAATTCCTCTAGGAATTTATTTCCTTTGACTTCATCAAGAAACATGAATAACAATATTCATTCCCGTGTTATGTAAGACATTTTTCTAGCCCTGGATGAGCGACGCGCCACGGCTTCATCCATGTCTGACAAGAGACAATTCTGCTTCGTCAGAACTTGCCATTACGCTCAAACGTTTTACCTTGTTCAAAAAGCACTTAAATGTAACAATCTGTTTCACTCAATCCAAAAGCATTAAAAAAAATGTAATAAAAATATATTTTGGTCCTTTTTCCTTCAGTAAAAGAAGGCCGCGGTTTCACCGCTCTCAATTGTTTGGTCACGTGACGTCACAATAAAGTTGAAAATATATTCTCAGTCAATTAATAAACTTCTGTGTGTGACGGAATTCGTTATATTTTGTGCTATATTGTCCTAAATATCCTTCAGAAATTACTTGATTTGAAGGAACGTACCTATTTAGAAGTGCTTCGTTGTTTACAACGCCGAGCATCCAGATGGCGTTTCCTTCCATTTTCATGCCGTGATGGACTATCGGTCCAAGATCCAAATCCTCCAATATCAATATTTATCAATATTTGTCAATCCAGCAAGTTATTGACGTTTGTAGTGGGAAAACGGCTTACGTGGTTTGAGGCATGTCCTTTGGCCCTTCCAGCTTGTCGTCTACTTTGGGGAGTATAGCATGTCTGACTCGCAGGCGCGGCTTGAATGAATCCAACGTGATTTGTTATATGAAAGATGTTTTATTGTAACAGAAAATGGAACGTAAAAAATGAACAGGAATAATCGGGTTTCTTTAGTGGTACGCAGCGACTGAGGTCAATAACTGCTGTCCCGTATACTACACCGTCACATACATCCTGATTCTGGTTGCAAAGATGCAGTTTTGAGCCTTTTAAGCACAGGAACATTAATGTGAGTAGATATTAGGTACATTTGATAGTGTATTAGCTTTCAACTGCTGACTCCACCTAAGGAAAAGATCAACGACTTGTCAACGTTTTCATATAACGTGAGGCTATTATGAACATATTGCTGGGCACACCGTTTTGCAGAGTTCAGGATTTTTTAGAGCTCTTGCAGGGACTGCTCTTAACACTCAATGCAGACGGCCACCAACCAGTGCTGAACTAGTGTTGAGCTTTACCCATCGCTCCTCTTTTCCCATGTCTTCAGCCAGTTTGAAGATGACAGAATGTCAAGATGAGGTGACTGTGAGTCCCATGGAGGTCTATGAGAGGCTGACGGCACAAGGAGACAAAGTTAGAGCCTTAAAAACATCTAAGGCTGACAAAGTAAGACTACTTGACCTCATCATCAAAGTATCAAGCACACGTGTTTCTGTTAGTTTAAGGTGATGTGAGGAGTTTAATTATATGTAGTTTCAGCTGTTCAATTAGCTGTAATGTACACACACACACACAGTGGGTAACCTATCCTTGTGAGATCAGGATGGTCTCGCTTTAGTGTATTTTTTTTCTGCGAGACAGCCGACGGCGAAAAACACAATTTCTGTGATAGACACAGCCAATCAACTGTATTTATTTGAAAGTGCCTGTCCTTCTCAAACAGTTTGGATGGATTTGTGTCTAACAATCTATCTGGCATGTCATGTTAGGATGTTGTATAGGATGACATATTATTTGTCTAACTGCTTTTATTATTCCAGGCAGATATTGACACCGCTGTTCAGCTGCTGCTCAAGCTGAAGGCGGACTACAAACACATGACCGGCCAGGACTACAAAGTTGGCTGTCCGCCCTCAGAAAACCCTGTTGCTCATGACAACAGTACAGCAGTGGATGGAGATGATGAAGATACAGTAGACCCTTGGAATGTCTCCACCTCCAACGCCAAGGGGGTAGACTATGACAAACTCATAGGTAATGCCAAGAGGAGTGTTAAGTGCTATATTTCTATAATGATATTTGTCCTTCCAAAGTAAACTTTGGGAGGATATAGTACATACACAACAATGACTGTTGCCAGTTGCCATGCAAGGTTCAAATTGAAAGGATAATTATGTTGACAACTCGTTCGTATTACGTTTCAAATGTTTTCCTATGGTAACATAAGCCAGCGTGTGCTAATAGATTTTTGTTTGTTTTTTCCGTAGTGAGATTTGGCAGCAGCAAGATTGATAAGGAGCTTGTGGACAGAATAGAGAGGGTCACAGGACAGAAACCTCACCGGTTCCTACGAAGAGAAGTCTTCTTCTCGCACAGGTCAGCAGAGGCCAGAATATACAATATGATAATAATGATAATATTAATGATAATAATTCAGTCATCGCCATTACTGACTTCTTTATGACTCTAGTCTTTTAGTCTGAAACCTGTCCCTCTTCTACCTACAATTGTTTCCATTTTCCCCAGAAATGGGCGAATAATACATTTTAAATGCACTTTTTGCATTTTTTCTCTTGCATCACAGATGTGCACAGTTACACACTGTGTGTGTGTGTGTGTGTGTGTGGATAAGAGGCCACGCCACAAATCGAGGAGTGTCCCTTTTTAATTGACTTGACATTACCTTTTGTTGTTATAAATTGGTTTGTGTGTCTGTCTGTGTGGTAAGACGTCCTTCCTCATGCCAGCTGGGGAAAATGAACGCGTTTCCAACTTTGCTCTCTTACCTGGCAGAGATATGCACCAGGTGCTTGACGCCTATGAGAAGAAGAAGCCTTTCTACCTGTACACTGGCAGAGGGCCCTCCTCAGAGTCCATGCATGTTGGACACCTGATTCCTTTTATCTTCACCAAGTGAGACTTTGCCTTCCCCGCCCCCCACACACACACACACACTCTAGTCTATAGTCTAATCCAGGGCTGTTCAACTCCGGTCCTGGAGGGCCGCACCCTTCACGCCTGATTCAAAGTCATTAGAAGCCTGATAACGACCTGTTGATTTAAATCAGATGTGTTGGAGCAGGGATAGACCTTAAACATGCAGGACAGCGGCCCTCCAGGACCGGAGTTGAATATCCCTGGATTAGACTCAGCAGGATAGCTGTGTTATGTTTTGACTGACTTAACAACTGCGTGACTGGGTTACACCTGGGGTTTCCTTGTCCCTAGATGGCTACAGGACGTGTTCGGCATTCCCCTCGTGATCCAGATGACTGACGATGAGAAGTACCTGTGGAAAGACTTGACCCTGGAGGAATGTAACCACTACACCAAGGTGAACGCCAAGGACATAATCGCCTGTGGATTCGACGTCAAGAAGACCTTCATCTTCTCTGACTATGACTACATGGGGTAAAGAAAGCACAACAAACAAGCATCGCTCCATTCCAGCCAGTCCCTGGGCGCTTACATCTGCTGTGTGTCTTCCCAGGTCTTCTCCTGCATTTTATAGAAATGTCTCGAGGATCCAGAAGCACGTGACTTACAATCAAGTCAAAGGCATCTTTGGCTTCACTGACAGTGACTCAATTGGTGAGAGATGTTTCGGTGTTTTCTCTCGAACTCGGCTCTGATTTGCTCAGTAGCATGTTTGCTAATTGTGTTTTTTTTTTTTTTTTTTTGGTTTTGTCTTCAGGAAAAATCATGTTCCCATCCATCCAGGCAGCCCCAGCCTTCAGTAATTCTTTCCCAGAAATCTTCAGCGATAGAAAAGACATCCAGTGCGTCATCCCCTGTGCTATAGACCAGGCAAGTACCGATCGATAAATACAGATACATGCAGATACGCCACAGATACATGCAGATACTGCGGGGGCGTATCTGCGTGTATCTGTACTTATCGATAACAAATTGCCCACCGAGGACTTCCTGGTAATCTTTTGTGTCTACTTGAACCATGTGACCATTTTAGAATTTCGAACTTCCGTAGGCGTGACACTCTCTCCTACATCTCTACTGGAATTCTACTTATGGATGTCTATGCTGCCCTACAAAGCATAAGTGCAGTAACTACGCAAACGATAATACCGAGATAGATTGATTGAAGTTTTTTTTTTTTTTTTTTTTTTTTTTTTTTTTTACTGGCCAGTATATGTATTTTTCTCAAAAACTAATTGAACTCTGAATCTCAAGTCACAAGATAAAGCGAATATCGAGAAGTTCATTTTTAGTCATTATCAAAAAGTAAAATACATTTTGACCCAGATATGTAGTTACTGCGGTTAGCCTTTTGGTGGCAGTATAGACCTGGGATTCTAGTGTGCCCCCTCCATGCCTCAAGGACCCCTACTTCAGGATGACCCGCGACGTGGCGCCCCGGCTGGGCTACCCCAAGCCTGCCCTGCTGCACTCCACCTTCTTCCCTGCGCTGCAGGGGGCCCAGACCAAGATGAGCGCCAGCGATGCGAACTCGTCCATCTTCCTCACAGACACAGCCAAGCAGATTAAGGACAAGGTGAGACAGGCAGGTCAGACACGTACTAAAGTGAAGGTGAGACAGGCAGGTCAGACACGTACTAAAGAGAAGGTGAGACAGGCAGGTCAGACACGTACTAAAGAGAAGGTGAGACAGGCTGGTCAGACACTGTTCTAACCTTCCGGCCACTCAAAGCGCTGTACAGGACACACACGCACACGCACACACACACAAAACAAGGTGCCACCCTACCACCGGGAGCAGTAACGGTTAGGTCGACACTAGGTGAGGGGTTAGCGGGGTTCGAACCAGCGACTTATAGGTCACCCGTCGCCCCGCTCCTCCCACTGCACCACTTTCGCCCTGAGCACATTGGCCAAAGTGAGAGTGCGTGCGTGCGTGAGTGACACCTCTCAGTTCCATGAACATAACCGCAATGTTCCATTTGGTTCCCATGACGCCCAGATCAACAAGCATGCATTTTCCGGCGGAAAAGACACGGTGGAGGAGCACAGGAAGTACGGCGGCAACCCCACCATAGACGTGTCTTTCATGTACCTCTCCTTCTTCCTGGAGGACGACGAGGAGCTGGAGAAGATCAGACAGGTGGGACTATAGGGATGGTCCAATACGTTTACTTTCTGTGTTGGTAATTGCTGTGCTCGTTTCTGTTCATTTTCTGTATAGATAATTGCTGTGCTATATTGTTAATTTCTGTCCTATAGGGATGGTCGTTTCTGTTTACTTTCTGTGTTGTTAATTGCTGTGCTATAGGCATGGTCATCTGTTTACTTTCTGCATTGTTAATTGCTGCCCTGTTCTTTCCACTCCCTGACACTCTGCAGGACTACACCAGTGGCGCTCTGTTAACAGGAGACCTGAAGAAGCTTCTGATTGACACGCTACAGAAAATGATTGCAGCACATCAAGAGAGGCGCAAACTCGTCACAGATGAGATGCTCGCAGAGTTCATGACCCCCAAGGCCTTTTCATTTTAATCTGTAGCCCACTGGAGGACAGACACACGATGATGAGCCAAAATATGATGTACACGTAGGTGGTCCTAACGTGCTCTGTGAGCGGTCTGCAGCCACACAGTCCCATACTCGGCATGCACTCTGTGTTACTAGGGACACATTCCTCATGTAGTCACCCTTGATCTTCTCCACGACCTGCGCCACAGTAGCCCCTCTGTGGCTCTGTTGCCCATGGCCCATCAATAAGCCTCGTTCGCCAGAGCATGGTTCGTCCCTCCTCAGACCCGTGTTTGGTAGGCACTGACCACGTCTGACCGAGAGCACCCCACACGCCTTTGTCAGCATGGCTCGTGGCTGTTTCTCCTTCCTACAACACATTATGATAAGACTGTTCACCTGCCGTGTAATGTATCTCAGATCTGTAATGTCAACTGTTGTTACAAGATATTTGTGAAAGCAGTGATAGTACATCTTTTTTTTTGCTCATCAAGCTATTGATTTTTATGATTAATTTTGATATTCTCAATGTGAATACTGTTGTTTTTGATGTAAAATAATTTAAATCTAGCATGTATAAATTGAATCTCTCTAACAATACAATGCTCACAGGGCTGTAGGAAAGGCATTGATAAGCATGGCATTGCACACATTTACACCCCGTTGCTATAGAAACAGCTTGTGCCAAACTGAATTTAATGCATTTGCTTGTTATGATTCAACATGACTGGTATGACTTTACAGGTGGCATGATCTTAGAAGGGAGTGTTCAACTTGAATGTATGAAATGAATGTATTCTCAATGAATAAAATACTACCGTATCCATCCATAATTAACAGTAAACAAAGTATCTAACTATATCCACTGATTGTTGTATCAATGGGATAGTAGTATGCTCCTAGTTTAAAAAAAAAAAAAAAAAAAAACACTTTTTGGGAAAAATATGACTGATTTGGTGAAAATTACATTGTTTAAACTTTGAGCCGCTAGAGGGAGCTGACACTAATCTGATTTGCTGATTTCCACAGGATCTATTATGTCTTGCAGGAGTAAAATTAATCGATAATATATTTGGAGTTTTCAAAGTAAAAGTGTCTTTTGGCACTATAGCAGTAGTAGGTAAGATACGTGAAATATATCAAGTAAGCTATTTGGATATTACGGTAAAATCTAAGCAAAGCAATATCTTGTTGCTATAGCACTTGTATGACTAAAATAATATAAATACTGCATTTTCAGGCCAATGAATAATGTGCAATAATACTGACATAGCATGTCATATTCTAAATGTTGTATGCCAGCCATACCAAAATGTCCAGATTGAGACCCTGCCTTTTTGAGTGTAATTTACAGCATGCCCCTTGAAAATACTGTTCATTACTTTGGATATCGAGAAGGTGCTCAAAATGAAAAAAAGAATTCTCTTTTACAGGGCTTTTTCTCTTGAATTTAAATAACTACAATATAAATACATTATTAATTATACAAGAGACAGGAGACGATTATCTGACCCGGTAATATAGAACACCCAAGTAAACAATTTGCCAGATTAACATTGTTTTAGTGTTGAGGTCCTTTTAATGTCACATACATACATGTAGCGAACCTCTGCATTTAACCCATCCCTCAAGGGAGCAGTGGGCAGCCGCTGGGCAGCCGCTGTGCAGCGCTCGGGCACTAACTCCAGATTTAACCCAGTGTCACTGGTCAGGTGGCACTGACTGAAGAATGAACTTAACATTATTCAGAGACAACCCATAATGACTAGTTTTAACTACAAACTAGAGACATGAACTAACACCAGTCCCCAACTTGTACTGTATTATTGCACTACAGTATACACTACGCCTACTGTAATGCCTTGTTGAAATACATATGGAATGTTAGTTCTAGTTTTTGCTTATAAAACATGCATTGATTAATAGAACACAATTGCAGCTCTTTCAGATTGCACAAAATTGTTTTATTTATTTACAGTTTACAGTGTGATGCAGTGTGCTGTAATATACAGTACACTTCTTTCAGAGTAAATATTTTTAATGACATTGAAAAACCATAAAGGGAGAATGTCTCCATAAAAAAACAAATACATGCACAGCAAAAAACATTTGTATTATGTTAAAAGGTGTGATATTATCAAGTAAACTAGGATTAAAATAGTAACCTATGATTCCAGTGCAAGTAAAATACATTTATCAACCAGAACTTGAGTTTCAGGACATTATCAAAGAAAAATGCACTTAAATAATCAAGTAATTCTCCCTACAATACAGTCCATTAAAAATCTTAGTTGCTATTATTAATATTGGTACTTTCAAGTGTTTTTTATATATACACTTTTTCAAATGTAGCAGCATTAGAAAAATAGTGGTATAAGTTATTACAAGACATGCTAGATAGTCAAAGCACCCTTGAAAACACTAATAAGAATACAATGTGCTTATTTAAAAATAGTCCCATACATTTACAAATTCGCACACTTTTTACAGTATAGAAGACTTACCTGTTGTAAAAGTGAAAATGTAAAATAAAATAAAAACTTGGCACAGTATAAAGACACACTTTTAGAGGTTGTTAGGTGATAAGGTAATATTAAGATGATGTAATGTTAAGATGAGGGCTTTAGCATGCGAATCACCAGTTCGTACATGGCGAACACTGACATGTTGACAGGGAAGGCACGTATGCAGTTGAGACCCAGCCCTCTGAATAGGACACCAGGCCCCTCAGAGCGCACACTGTCCACGATGCAATGGAGAAACCCTCTGTACCTGCGCTCGCCCATCCAGTCCATCTGGAGACGGGCTTTTATCAGGTCCATCGGCGTGCCAATGCACCAGCCGCACATCCCTGAAACACCGCCTGCCAGAAGTATCACCTTCCACTCTGTATGGGGGAAGAACGTTTGATATACAATACAATTTGTATTACATATGGATCTATAGTTGTATAAAAAAAAAAACTGAAACCACCACATGCTTATCAAGATTAGACTTTTCCTATTGGCAGATTTCATGTTTTAAACATCAACATAGAATGCAAATATATTATGAACTTTTTCTGTTCAATTAAACTAAACAATTTAATATTACCAGTCAACTAAACCAATACTTTTCCATATCTGTCAAATCTGCACTGGATAATATTTCATGGTTAATTTCATAGTTAATTCCACTTTAGTGTCTTTTGTTTGGGTATGTAACTTCTTTAAGTGTGCATGTGGCTCACTGACAATGTGGAACTTATTCACATGAGCGTTTGGTTGGTTGACACCTAATCATTTTGCTGAATGACAACTACAATTTAAACATGCTGCAAATAATATTCCCTGATATTCCATGTCTGGAATTGACGAGAAAATTCCATGACAGTCCAGACATTCCATGACCAATGGGAACCCCTGCACACAATGTTCTACCTGGTTGGGTCTGCCCTGGGGGGGACAGCAGCTCACAGATCACAGTGTATGTAGTGAAGTAGGTGGCGAACGAAGGCCCGTCTCGCAGGGCCAGAGCCTGGGCTCCCTTGTACAAGCCTAGGATGCCCTCCTCGCGGGCGATGGTTAGCAAGCAGTGGACGGGGCCCCGGTACTTTGGCATCGGGGGGGGCGGGGCGCCTCCTGGTGGAGATATGCGCTGGTAGGGAGTCCCCTGGCACTGCAGGCGAACCTTCACAATGTCAGCCGGGGACATCACTGAGACCTTCACACAGGTGGGTGGATGTGTGTGTGTGAGAGAGAGAGAGAGAGAGAGAGAGAGAGAGAGAGAGACGGACGCAGTTTCCAGGATAACTTTGAGCCAACAACAAATAATTAATCATGAATAAATGAACACACACACACCTAGTGCAACCCTAACAGCCTATCAGAAGGAGGAATACCTGAGCAACTCCTCCGGCCATCCCTGATAAGAAGATGTCACTCTTGGCGGGCCGGGCGTCGGGACATCCACGCATCTGACAGAGGCACCGCAGGACATTCCTGTAGGTGCCGAACACCAACGAGGAGCTCAGGGACACCGTAGTGACAGGCATGGATATGCCTTTGTAGAAACCCTTCACCTAGCGGACCGCAGAGACAGGCAGTGAGTGTAGCTGTGTAACGTACTGCACTGTGCTACCGGCTGGCCACCGTTACATGACCATGCAAAACCTAAGATGGGGACCGAGTCAGCAAATAGTATTATTTATAATACGTCTGATCTGAAAAAGTACAACTTCCAAGCAAAAATATATATATGTATAAAAATAAAAAAAAGATTTAAGGTTACCATATAAAGACAACATCAAAACACACAAAAATAACAAAAAACGTGTTTTTAGCTTGGACATTTACAGTATTTTTTTTATTAAACACAATATGTGTAACCGACTGCGTTGTGTATTGAATGACGAGAAGGGACACAGGTTTGGTCTACCAGTCTTTACTGCCGTCTGATGGAAACATATACAAACATAGCTGGGGTCAGGTTATACTGCATCCATCTCCAGCAATGC
>JAODTR010010251.1:27500-29186 GCA_025399935.1 Amblyopsis rosae | reverse complement strand
GGGGGGGAGAAATAAAGAAAGAAAAAAAGAAACAAACAAACACAAACAAACAAACAAACAGAATAAGAGAGGTTTGAAAATAATAAGTGTGGAGAAATGTAATTATTAACAATTACCAAGCTGTTTGCTGTAAGACAGTTGCGCTAGTTATTCGAATGCCCTGCGTGGCACCATTTTCCTTTGTTCTGTTTTATTCAACTGTATATGTAAGTATCTTTCGTGTCAGCCTCTTCGGCCGTACTACACTAACAAGCTATTTGCAATTTTGCTAATGATAGTCGTGTATACAGACGTACCTGTGTGTGAGGGCGTGGTGTCTGTCAATGCTACAATTGATGGACCACTCGTAATTACATAGTTATATTTCTACAATGTGTTAGTTCTTGTAATTGCGGGGCACAATGTGATATATATATCGTTCAAAGTAGTATTGCTTACATCTTATTGGCCTATCGACACCTATTGCATCTGTTGTATGAGTATTGAAAATGTGCTCCTCAATTGTAATACTTATTCTACCCACAGTGACCATATCCTTCCACATTACAGCTGTGCTATCTTAACAACATCCTCCAAGCGAGACAAAAGACAAGTCGGCCAGTTCGACAATGTAGTGCCGTTACCTTTTGGTGCCGTAGATCCAAGCCACGGAGATGTTCTCAAGAATCACGACCACAGTGAGAGGCAGGCCGGCTGAGTAGTCGTCAAACATGGCGACAAAGTAGTTCCCCGAGCGCTGCACAAACAGCAGACCCAGCAGGAAGGCTATAATACAGCAAACCACTGTTGTGGAGGGAACACATATAGTGTTAGGATCTTATGGAAACATATCTTATGGAAACATAGCTGATCTTATGGAAACATAACTCATCTTATGGAAACATACCTTATGGAAACATAACTTATGGAAACATAGCTGATATTATGGAAACATATCTTATGGAAACATATCTGATCTGATCTTATGGAAACATGGAAACATATCTTATGGAAACATAGCTGATCTTATGGAAACATATCTTATGGAAACATAGCTCATCTTATGGAAACATAGCTGATCTTATGGAAATATAACTCGTCTCTATTTTTAGGGAAACATAACTCATCTCTCATTTTAGGAAAACATAACTCATTGTGTCTCACTATGTTGAGACCTAATGAGCTATTTATATCCAAACAGACAGACACTGCCATAGACTAGAGGCAATGCCGACACTGCTGCATGTATGCCACTAGATGGCGGTATAATCTCTAAAAAACACTTTTTAGGTGACGATATCTTATTTCACCTTTAATATTCTAAAAAGTTTGTTGATATCTTAACTCAAATCAAAACAAAAACACCTCTCCCTTCAATGACATAGGGTGCTCCCTCAGCTCCGCCCCACAGGAAGAGATATTCACAGAATTTGGCAAAAATGGCATTAGCTTAGTGGGCATGAGCTCTGGCGAATGCAAGAACTACAACCCTGGTTTCAAATATATATATTTTTTTATTAAATAAAAATGATTGTAAAAAACCTGTAAAATCACTGACTATACCTTTAATGTCACATACAAGCTTACTGTACAACCTCCAGTATGATTACAGTATACATTCATAGGTTACAACGTAAAATCTCTTGACAGTTATGTATACCACGTCTTGATATTTTGTCAGTTGCCCCTCACCACACAGGATCTCCT
>JAODTR010010251.1:0-22500 GCA_025399935.1 Amblyopsis rosae | reverse complement strand
AGAGGGCGAGAGACAGAGAGAGAGAGGGAGAGAGAGAGAGAGAGAGAGAGAGAGGGAGAGGCAGAAAGTCAGTAACGTCACTTGATTAAAGACCCCCCACACACACACACACACACACACACACACGAGAACCATACAGACAAATGTTGTTTATGACTGCTTTTGGTTTCTCTCCCAACCACACACACACACACGCACACACGTTTGCATGGCATGTTGTCGCAGCAACAACGGAATAGCTTACATTCAGGACATGAAAAGACTGGCAGATCATGGCAACCATCTCCCTGTTGTGTATTTTATAGCTAACATGTGCGCTGGATATTGTGCCGTGGCTATACAGTATGACTCATCTTCTGGATTGAGATTATAGGAGGATTTTGCATTCCCTGCCAACATCCCTTCCCCCTTGCCCCCCCAACACACACTCACACGCACACACCCACGCACACACACGCCCCTGCGTTTGCTGGGTTCAACTTAAGCCTATTAATGTTGCATGGCTCTCTCGTCCATAACACGGAGAAGATATAAAAATAGAACCATAACGGCGATAGGATTTGGCACCTCACCTTTGTCCAACAAGCATTAGCCAAAAGGCAGAAAGGAAAGAAAATGAATAAACATGCCATGCCAGGTCATATTACAGCACTAACGTTAAAATGCATTATTGTCAATTAGATTTTAATTTCTGATTTTAATTTTCATTGTATACAGGGAAGAGCCTTTTACAAGTGGGTCATGGTCAAAAATGGTTGCCGATACGTACAACGCAGACAACATTTTGTCAAGCGGAATAGGTCACACATCAGTAATCCTAAAAACAAACAACATTCTGCTCGACTATTGACAGTTGCATGTCATAGAGGCTAACATACAGTACGGTATCATTCAATCCTCAAATATTGCTTTAATTATATTGTGTCTTCAAAGAGCAGCAACCAGCACACAGCATAGAGAAACACAACAAGTAATTGTAGCATACTGCCAGCACCACAGGTACAGCTCTATTGATTTCCCACAGGTTATCCCAGAGGCCAACCCCTTCCCCTGGGTCCTAATAGTACCAGAAACACTATATAGAGGAGACATGCCTTAGAGCATTTTGAATGGAGCTCTATGGGAGAATACTGAAATGGAAAATTTGGCAGTTGGAGGCGTATATCCCACCCCTCCATCCAAAAACAGCCAATCGTCTGCTTTATAAATGCCAAGCGTGATCCTATTAAGCCAATCGTGTGGTTGCAGTGACGCAAGGCACTGGTAGAAGTGTTACCTGTGGGGGAAAAAAACTCCAACCAAATGTTTGAAGCGTTTACACATTTTTTTTTTTAAATCAGATTTGACTCGCAATTGTATACGGCACATGCAGGTTTTATGTCCCGGGATCATGGAAAGTGCAGGTATGGCTCTTCCCCCATTAATTTCAATACGGTCTGCCTAATAACTGCCCAGAGGCGTTTCCAAAATGGCTGCCGAGTGGCGAGACTTGCCTACAGTATAAGGACTTTGCTAGTACCTTCCCAGATGACTGGATGCCCTTGATGACAGCCAGACAGACGATGACCCAGGCTGCCAGTAAGGACAAGGTCATCCTCCAGTTGAGGCCGCCCGTATCGTCGATGCTACTGGTGATGTTCAGGGTCTGGCGGTACCAGAAGTAGGTGGTGGCCGAGCTCTTCTCACACTCCGGCTCCACGACTAAGAGTAGGAACACATTACGGTTTTACAGAGGGCTTTGCGTGCATGTAATGATGTACTGTGATTCATTCATATTTACATATTTTATACAGCATATTTGTACTTATTTGTCTTCACTTCATTTAGTACAGTGCGTTAATAATACTAACATTTTACACAGTAATTTATATTTTCACGTTCCCACAGTATTGCATTCATTGATAATATAAACATATTTAATAGTGTGTATTTGTATTTATTTGTTCCCACTGCATGTAGTACATTGAAATAATTAACAGAGTACCATACTTAGAAACTTCTGAAAAATGCATGTTCCAAGTCTTATGAAACCTCCTATAAAACTATATTTTAGAAATAAAAAACAATAAATGTTCACCTTTTAGCCGTCATACAAACAAGTGTGACAGTCAAATAAACCAAATTCTCAACTGTGTCAGTTGCGTTCTGTCGTGCATGTGACTGTGGCTGGCTGCGCTGCTGGCTCTGGCCGTCGCCATCTTTGCAGTACCTGACTCCGCCCGTAACTCCCCCCTATCCATTTTAATGGGATACATGTATGGATAATATTTTTTTTTGTTAAGAGTAGTTTTCACCCCCGTCCAGTTGTCATGAAGTTGTCAGTTGTTCATGACAACTGGACGGGGGTGGTATCTATTGAGACCGGTTTTGAACCATGTTGTGAGCATGTTTATTTTTACTGTACGTTTTTAACATGGGCATTGACTCCCTTTTTGCAGCCAGCCTCAAGTGGCCAATCAAGGAACTGCAGATGTTGGCATTTTATTAATTTCTCAGCATCGGAGTTTTTTTTTTTTTGTGAAACACATTGACCATAGTGAAGCACGGTTCCCTGTTGCCGACTTACTGGCCTGGCTTCCGTTCCTGCGGATGGGGCATTCGGCCCAGGGCAGCGGGTACTGGAAGGACTGGAAGAAGTAGAAGATGCTCCAGCCGATGATCACGTTGTAGTAGAGGCCCACGAACCCACACACCTGCACGTGTGAGGAGAGGCAACAGGGTGGCGCCAGCGACCGTGAGCTAATACATTGTTGTCATTCGTCTGGTCGGCGTGACGTCACATCCGGCGGTGGCTTGAGAACTCTGTGACAACTCGGTGACAACAAACGGCTGCGGCCTAGCAACCAAACGTTGTGGTGGTGAAACTGTTTCACATTTAGGCTATTCAACTGGCAAGTTTGTTTTCACCGAGTTGTCTTGCAAAAAAAATCACGCAACGTCATGTTCAGGCGTTTGTCGACCAGACGAATAAACTGCAAATTTCTCCTGACGATCCGCTAGCAAAATCTGGGCTCTGCATACAATTAACTCACACCATCTTACGTTCTTATTGCAGCTTTTGCAGCTGCCAACATGTAGGTGGCCGAATGTAAATGAATAAAAGTGTGTTTGTTTTTTTTTTTGTTTTTTTTTGTCCGTTAAGTCCGTTCTGTCTGCAGTTAATCTGATGTTTCTACACAGCCCTAGCTCTGCAATGGAAAGTAAAACAAAGTGTTAAAACAAAGTGTTAAAAAGGTATTAAAATATCAACAAGCACTCTCCAGAATGAATGATTATACCTTTAAATCACACAACAACAACCACAAAATATTATATGGAAAAAGTATATACTGACGCCCCCCCCCCCTCTCGGGTCAGCTGCTGTGTGCCCAGTTTGAGTCAAGGTGTATATACATTATTAAGGGGTGCTCTCAGCAACCAAGCATAATAGCCCTCTGTGGGGTTGTATTTATAGCAGCAGTGCTTGCCTCTGCCACAGCCTAGAAATCACACACTTCACTGACCATAGCAAAGCTGCAGGTCCAAACTGGTTCTATGACTAGCTTCACTGATGGACCAATGCAGCATATTTCATTACAGTAAATCTGTGAGGGAAGTGCAGCATTTGTAGACTTTTGCTCTTTACTTGACGTGGATAAACGAAGACAAAGAGTGGAGCTGTGTTTCGATATTGTCTGCATGGGAATGGCAAGCAGATAGGAGTCCCACAGAACATTCATTGTCTCTGCTAATAGCATATTAACTCTCTGACAAAATGTGTGAAAATACAAGTACCCACACTTAAATTCTCAGTGTCTACCCAGCAAACTCTTTCTTTTGTTGGAAATGTAATTAATCTTGACAGAGAGAAATGTGCTTTTGGGAAGGATTTGGGTACAGGGTGTATAACATACAGTAGTTTAAGTGCAAAAGTGGATTATTGATGCCTACTGATGCTAAAGCCAAATATATGCAGGAGTAGCTATGAGCATTTTAGGAGATGAGGGGAGTCAAACAAAGTAAAACATCAACAATGAAAGCTGACGTCGGAGAACCATGAAAGATGATAACATTATTGATGACGGTGCACCATTGTGAAAAGTGTATTAGTTGATCAATAGGCAAATAGTAGCCTAAATGAATTGGATGAAGTTAAACTTACTTCAAAAATGCACACTCCAGGCTTGCTTTACGCTGTGCTTGACAAGTTAAGTTAAGATTGCTTGGTCCCATTGAGCTCCGTTAAGTGAAAAACACGCACACACACACACACGCGCACACACACACAATACACACACTCCCCATGCTCTGGAGGTCAGAAGGACCACTTACCATCAGGCTGGAGACTCCAATGCCTCCGAGCTGTGGGTAGACATAGTTCCACACGCCAATGCTGCCACGCCTGATCCTCTGCCCCACCGCCAGCTCCAGGAAGAACAGGGGAATGCCGATGAGGAGGAGAAGGATGAAGTAGGGTACCAAGTAGGCACCTGAGAGAGAAGATGGAGGGGGATATAAACAACGGCTGTAGTCAGAGTACTGTATGTACTGTAATGTACTGCATGGCGGTTGTAAAGGTCGAGTCAAGTCATTCTGGAGAGAGGATGTTTGAACTCGATCGAAACAGAAACACCTCTCCCTTCAATGCCATAGGGTGCTCCCTCAGAAGCTCCGCCCCCCTTCAATGCCATAGGGTGCTCCCTCAGAAGTTCTTCCCCCACACACCGGAAACACATTGCGAAGGCTAGGATAGTGTCTGCAGTACCACATTGTTTGTGTTCCTATTAACAAAGCCAGGTCTGTATTTTTTTTTTTCAGCACACACACAATGCAAAGGTGTATTAGTTTACAATCACTGACTATACCTTTAATTGAATGAAGTTATAAACTGGCTGCTGTGTAAAACAGGTAATCTTGCAGTACAGGCACGTAACAATACTGCGGAGGGTTGCACGATATTGACAAAATGTGATATTGCGATATTGATCACAAAAATATTTAAATAAATGTTGACATTTTTAAACATAAGTAAAATCAGCACAAAGGTTATGGAAAAATGCATCAAAATATATTAATAACATATCAAAACAACACATTTTCAACATCATATTGAACTCAATGAAACAGTAATTCCAAGCTACCGAGGAGGAATTCTCATTGGCCACTGATGTTCCCTCTTCCATCTCTATTATGTCATTAGCTTCCTCAGCCACACATCTCACTGTTCTGTCTAAATCGAACACAGCTAAGCCCAACAGCCAACGTGCGCATCTCTGCACGAAAAAACTGAATATTACATACTTACATACATAAATTTTCGATATGACATTGCGCAACGTGATATTGCGATAACAATACTGAGTCAATATGGCACCCCTAATAAAAGAACCATGATACATGACACAAAAACATACTGTAACAATAAAGTTATTCATCTTCTGTGTATAAACACACAGGAACTTGTATCAAGTTGTGTGTGTGTGTGTGTATTTCCTGGTTGATTCTGTACTTTTCCGCTCTCCGTTGCTCTCTTCCTCCTTATTTCCTATTTATTTCCTCCCTTTTCCTCTTTATACAGTCTATCATCCTCCATTCTGACAGATTTGTGTCTCTCTATATCCTTTCGGCTAGATTGAGGGCACGGGAGCTGGCAGCTGGTTCCGAGGGCTGGCGCATCCAAGCCTGCTTATGTCAAAAGCAAGAAGCAGCACCATGGCGACAGAAAAGACCGAGCCACAAGGGCCTGGTTCATGCGGTGGACACAGCCCGCTCTCATCGGCTGCTGTACTCTACCACTCAGACACCCAGAGAGAATAGAGCGGGGAGAGAGGCTTAAACGTTATGGCCACATCCGCGTTCGACTTTTGGAAGGAGGACTGATCTCAAAGAATTACATATCAGATCCCCTTTTATGCAGGCTGCGTTCGAATTCCCAGTGCTGCATGCAAGTCAGTGCAAAACGTCGTTAGACACCAGATCTTTGCCGCTCCTTCTCCCGTAGAGATTAATTACTACAGTTGCTCTATCTTCATTTGTCTTTGACGAAATCCCTTGAATAGAACACTATGGAGGCGTGATGACTGAAGCCTAGTAGAAGACAAACGTACACCGCCAATAGCGATGTTCCAAGTCCTTCATTCAATTGCGTGTAAACGGGGACGCTCAATTTGTGTCACAAAAAAAAAACACTTTCCGCGACCCGACTCCGGATAAGCGGATGAAGATGGATGGAAAAGCACTTTCTATATTCGTAGGTTCACACTGCTCACCCCTAGAGCCAGGGGGGCACATTTGTGTGTTTCAAATGTGGGGTTTATGGAGCTATATAACGCAATCAAGAGGTTAACCTTTAAGTTCAACACCATTTAATAAAAAGCAAGGCCAACATAATTGTGTTAGCAAATGCGAGAGAGAGAGAGAGAGAGAGAGAGAGAGGGAGGGATTACAACTAGGACAAAAGACGAGTGGTTGTCGTCGATCTGCCAGGAACAGACATCATCATCATCATAAATAGGCCTGGACAGGAGAATATGGCACTTATCATGGTTTCTCCCAACACGCAATAAACGTATATAGCATATGAGGTTTATACACGGCCTTGTGTGCTATTAGACTGTAGGACTGTACAACAACTTATGGTAGCAGGCATTAGATACTGGTGGTGCTATACTATTAGGTACCCACACCTCACCACACATTATTAACCAACAAGACATGTTTGACAACCCAGGAAATCAATGTTGACTCCATTTTATTTATCGACGCCCACACACATTATAATCCAAAATGCTCTCTGCTGCTGATCCAATCGCTGGCAAGAAGATAAGCGTGAGAAACCTCACACAGAACCAGCAAAATGCAAATCAAAATGGAGGCTGTCTCCGCTAGGCCTGGGACGATATAAACATTTAATATTACGATTAACCTGGCCAAAATAATTGCGATGAACGATATTATCACAATTATTTCAAAATGGCACTAAAACATACTGGAATCACTTTATCTTACATTTTCTTAAGAAAAACATTTCTATTGTATCATGACGCACACTTCTTTTAGTTTTGAAACCAGTATTTCAACACATTTGAATAATCATATTTATGTGGGGGACAAAATGGGCAAACCGAGCCTTCAGCCATGGTGGCGATTGACTGGAATGATGCAGGCTAGTAAATAAGTTAGTATTTATCAATACAACTGGACTTAAAGTGAGCTAGACAGCTTTTGTCAAGTCACTTGTGAAAATATTAATATTTATGATTATCACGATAATATCATATATCGTCCCATCCCTACTTTCCACAATGCTTAGCCAACACTATTGTGTGCTACAGCATTCAGTGCCTTCGCCTCTTGCTGAAGGTAAACAGAACTATGCTGCTGCTGACAGCAGCCGTTTGCTCAGCTTGGGAACACATTTAAGGAACGGGCCCTTCAGCTGACACAAGCAGTTGGTTAATTGGCCAATTTGTCAAGTAGGAGGTGACGACAACACTGATGTCACAGGGAGTATGTGTAGCACATTCATTTGACCGTATTTGTGGTTCACGTGAGAGACAAGCCTAACAAAGCCATTTATGTTGAAACATTTGGGCAAACAACATCCCTAGCTCTCATATTGGTTCAGAGCTATTCATTTTGAGTGCACACATTTTTTCCCCATTTATATAATGTAGTTATTTTTGTCCTTCGCCTGAGATACATTCTTACACATTTCACTGTATTTCTTCTTGCAGACACATTTAGGTGACTGAACACAGAGCACTGCTTTATATAATATAAAAAGTTAGCAAATTCCCTTTCATAATATAGTATTATTAAATGCATATTATATACAGTAGCAAGGTGAAACAAAATATAAAACGGGTGAATTATAACGGAGAGGAGAATAACAGGCGGCACTGATATTGTTGTGGTTGCTGTGCGGATGCGTGTGGAATTGCAGGTGGCTGACTGTCAGCACAACTCTGGTGTGCCCCCGTGTGTGACCACATATGCTGGGACATGCATGAGAGGCTCATCTGCACACACACACACACACACACACACACACACACACGCACACACACACACACACGCCCGCGCACGCGCACGCACACACGCCCGCACATAAAGTATACACACACAGTAGTAGCAGGGACATAACACTCACACACACACGTGCACGTACACACAGACACACAGCCCTGCCCCCTTGTGACCAAACGCACACACTGCCACGTTAACAGGGCACGATAAAAGAAACTAAAAACCTACCACCGCCGTTCTTCTGACACAGGTAGGGGAACCTCCAGACGTTGCCCAGGCCCACGGAGAAGCCCACCTGGGCCAGGATGTACTCCAGCTTGTTGTTCCAGGCCGGACGGCCGTCCTCGCCGTCCGGGTCCGGGGAGGGCAGCAGGCCCCGGCCGGGGGCGGTGGCCCCGGGGCTCAGGCCCATGCTCAGCTGGCTACTCTTGTAGTCCATGGGCTGCTCCAGGGCCAGCAGGTCGGCCACCGACTCGGTGACCGCCTCGTTGCTGTGCTCCTTCTGGGTCACCTTGCTGCTCTTCGGCATGGCGACGGAGGAGGGAGCGTGGGGTGGGGAGGGGGTTGCGGTGAAAGAGTGGGGAGGGCAAAAGACAGAGAGAGAGAAAGGAGAGAGGGAAGGAGAGAGAGAGAGAGAGAGAGAGAGAGGGTGAGAGAACAGTGGATTAAGCGAGCAAGAATGAAAGAAAGAAAATGAAAGGGAAAGAGAGAGAGAGGAAGAGAGAGCGAGATAGAGAACAATGGATAAAGCGTGCGAGAGAATGAAATGAAGAAAATGAAAAAGAGAGGGAAAGAGGGGGAGAGAGAGAGCAATGGCTAAAGCGAGAGAGAGAGAGAGAACCAAAGAGAGAGCGGGAGAGAGAGGCGGGGTGGCGGGGCGAGACGAGACAGAGTTGCAGGGAGGTCAGGGGTCAGGGGAGAACTGCTGTGCTTTTTCCTAAACCTGTAAAGACAAAATAAGATGTGCGTTGTGACTACAGCGTATGTCCATCCTTGTAACATAAAGTAATGAATGAATTGCTTGTAAGTAATTAAATGAACACAAACGTAGCTTCTTGGAACCCAGAGTAAAGCATCAGAATGACTATGTACATTAGCTTCAGTAGAGTAGAATGTACAGTAGAATGCCTAGGGTAAGACTAAGAGGATCAGAAACTCCAAATTCCTTTGTCCATACATGCAAACCACCCTAAAAATAAGATAGGTGGCTCTTCTTTGAGACATTATAGTCTATTAACTTAATAGACTATTCTGGACCGTCTTACTAACTGTGTACTGGTTATTTACGAATGGTGTGGCTACTCTGTACTGTTTCTGTTGCCGAAGGAATTTCCCCCTCTGGGATTTTGAGACTTGATTGATTACATTAGGACTGGGAATGAATAAGAGAAAGCAGGATCTATAACACGTGCCATGTGAATAGCATTACAGACCACATGGGCCCTGGAACCAGGTCTGTTTGCATGACTACTGGGCTCTGGAAGAACTTACAGCTCTGTAATAGTACAACCATTGTTCCCGAGGTTACTTGTGTGTATTGGGCTGTGGGACTGTGAGTAGTTCGTTTTTAATTAAAGACCGCTTGGACGTGATGGAAGAACACACACCGTTTACATATTACTACTAATTCGATTTATTATGCAATTGGCTTTTCTGTAAAGGCACGTTTTCTATAATAGACTACATGGCCTACATGTGCCAGCAGTCTTACTTGGCAAAACACCAACAACCACTATCTATCTGACAGCACAGCACTTGTTATTCATGGTAAATGGACTGCATTTATATAGCGCTTTTACCCAAAGCCCTTTACATTATTTGCCTCACATTAACCCAAACATTCATGGCAAAGTCAACCATGCAAGCAGACACCTGACCACCGGGAGCAGTTAGGGTTAGGTGTCTTGCTCAAGGACACCTTGACACTTGGTGAGGAGTTAACGGGGTTCGAACCAGCGAGTTATCGCCCTGCTCTACCACTGCGCCACTTGCCACCACTACTCTACACTATATAAATAAATGATAGTAAATCTATGTATAAATGACAAGAGAATGAGACAGTTACAGCCGCCGGTTGCTTGTGAATGGCTACCACCAGACCTGTCAGTGTCAGTCCACCCAGAGGACCCTACAGCAGAACACAAACACGCCTGTTGCATTCCTCAGCAGAGGAAAAGCCCTGCAGTCACAACATCTAACAGCTCTCTGGCTCGCTGCTCACCCCAGTTCCTCCCTGCGTGGGGGGCCAGGGGGTTACCCAGGGAAAAGCCCAGGGGGATACCCTTTGTGGGGGTCACAATGTGTTATTTTTGGGTCTACAAGATCAATGTAAGATTTTGAAATTGTATTTTTTTTGTTTTGTTACATGTCTCAAGCAATATTTGACCTTTTCCACAGCTGAGAGCCACATATAACATAAAATTATGTAACGTACTGTAACATGATTTAAAAAGTTTATTTAGATATTGTTTTAATTCAATAGGGACGATGCAATTTAACATTGTTCCAGTACAAGCCTGAAAACTATGTGTTGCACACAGCTTAGCTATTGCTAATTATCAACTATTGTCCCTAATTGGGGTATTACCTACACATAAATATAATAAATAACATCGTCATATATATTAAAGTAACGTAACCTAACATAACCTAACATAACATGCAACATACAACATTACAAATGAGGATAGGTTCATAATGGTTCATTGGTTATATATCCCACATGCCTGTCCATCCTGTGAGCATCAATGCTGGTCAATACCTGCAATTTGACTCACTTGTAAGCAAGTCACTTTGGATGAAAGTGTCTTATACAGTAAATTACCTTATAATTATAATTGTGAAGCAGCAAAGTGCATACATGTGTCTGCAAACAAAAGGTTTTGGTCAAATTGGTACCGCTCTTTACCACTCAATGTCGGCATATAGCTTCTGACGAATGTCACGGTGCAGTAGGCATGAATGTTTTGGGTCAAAAATACAAGTCGATGGCATAAACATGATATAATAAATAATTTTTAAAGCAAAGATGTTTTAATATTCTCTCTAATGTACAAGACCGTGATTCAGTGTGGTAGGGCAGATCATGTTTTACACAAGTTAGGGCATAAGAAGGGACATTTTAAAGGACAGCCATATGCAATGTGACAGCCAATAGTATTGAGGACCCAGCTCTGCTTTTTAGTAATTTAAACAGTACCTGTGTTCACTTAGTCACCGATAATGCAATACCGTAATGAAATGTCATGGGGACACAATATTAAAAAACAACTGATATAATTTTTTATTAAATCAATAAGGAACGCTGTAGAAACAATAATATAAACCATATTCTAACTGTATTATACTGTTGTGTTGTCATAGCTACAGGACAGACCCTCTGTAGATGACAACCTGTCTCCTCCACCTGCCATTTGCTGGTTCAATGATTTACCCTGCTAACTCTCCACAACGTAGGCCTATAGCATAGGCCCATACATCAATGATGAAATACCAGTAACAGTTCTTAGTGTTGGCCACAAATACATGCTCCACTTTTATCTTGCCTGGGTGGTTGCTAAGCAATGGCTCAGCCTGCAAAAAAACTGAAATCCCATCCCTCCTTGCCCATCACCACTGGTACGCTGCCCGGTCTCCATGTCTCAAATGGACAGTCATACTCCCTGACAGACAGCTGGAAATAACATGGAGGTTCTGTGGCAGAGGGAAATATTCTGCTGCTAGTTATATGCCATCATGAAATGCTCTATTCCACTTGAAGAGCTGTCAATTCGTGTCAACATATAGGCCTTTTCGCTAAGCCCACCAGCAAGCATGGGTGATTGCCTGATCAGCACCGTACAGCTCCAAAATGGCACCTTCTAAATCAAACCGAGGTCATTGTTGCAATGTTGCATAGGGCAGGCCTACAGTAGGCCTATACGGGTTGAAGAGTTAACTAAGACCAGTGGTTCGCCCCGAATGCATTGTCAAGGTCAAACTATAGGCACGTATATCACCTGGCATATAGCTGTAAGCTCTTCACCCAACAAATAACCGATGATTTGTAGGTTAGGTTCGGTATGTAGGTCTATATAGGATGCCAGATTCGGGGCAGATATAAACCGAGTCGACGCGACATCGTAAAGCGCAACCATTTCAGGATGCGCGACGCTCCCCTCACCTCATGTTCATCAGGTAGGTGATAACGACAAGGTAAAACAAAAATGTTGTCACGTATGATGAAGCGATTATTTATATTTTCATTAAAACAGCGGGCATTGTTGCCAGATGCAATAAAAGTGAATAGCATATGATACGCTATATTAACGAAACGCGCCTGCAGCAGAACATACGTTAAATAACACCCAGTCTTACCTTAATCCGAACAAAAACACAGTCCGTCTGTGAATGGCCGTCTGTGGTTATATGTATCTTCATTCAGGCACTGTCATCAAATGCAGCATCCCTGCGCGCAGAGAGGTGCGAAGAGATTCTAGTCTGAAAGGGGCACGGCGCGTAAACCCTGACGCAGGAACTCCCTGGCTCGCATACATTTGAAAATAAATGAATAACGTCAACTTTAATTCAGCGGCCGTTGATTGCACGACTATCGTGTCTATAACGCTCTTTGCTTTCTCAAATGTTACACATCTGAATCCCACGTGGTTCGTCTCGGTTTGTTGTGGAACATTTTACAGTACCTCTCCGCGGGATGTCTGAATTAGGCCTACTATGGCAAAGTCACGACGAGGTATGACGCACGTTTGAGTCACGCACTCTTGCTTACGTCAGCAGAGCCAGAGTTGACACATGGTCAGAAATACATCTGCAGTGTTCCCAGGACAACAACGAATGCAGGTGCTTTCAGTAATATTGAACAATTGCTTATCTCTCATTTTATTCGCTTAGTTAACAACATCCCCACTCAGCTTCAGAAACCAACCTGATACCATACAGTAGTAGAATATACTATGCTAATAGCCTACTAAAAACAGACAGGTGACAAGAGCAGGCTTTTTAGCCTACGCTATTAGAGGTGCCATTCAATTTAAAATACACTGGATTTGTAAAAGCTGGAGGACAGGGCTTCTAATGAAATGGAAGATCTCTTCAGGGTAGCTCATTTGCAGTCATCATCTATCTTAGTGACACCATCGTTTAAGGAGCTGAAGGATGTAGGATGTCCCGCAGGATTGACAAATTACTGATTATGGGAAACAGTTGTTTTCAATACTGTCTCTCTAAGAACAATATGACTCGGAGAGATACGGTTTGCTTTGTGAGAAAGAACTTTCTGGTTCTGACTTTTCTCTTCTGTTTGTGATGACAGTATAGCCTAGTTTTATAAATACAGTTGGCTTTTATTAGGGACAGTGGATGCCATCCTAACCCATAGCATGTGCTCCACAAAACTGTATCCTCTGGTTACATCAAAAAGGATTGTGTGAATTAACAAGGTCCTAGCATGCAAACACACACACACACACACACACACACACACACACACACACGCACTTGCACGCACTTGCACGCACGCGCACACAAAGCATCAACAAAATGCATACACAGTAAGCATCCTGTCTGCCTTCATTCTGCGCTCATGTGACTCACTCTCCAAAGGCCAAGTGCTGGGATCAGTTGCTATGACAACCGCTGATCATATGATGGTTGCTCACTGCTGTTCCCTGGCGTAGCTGTGAATGGGGATGTAGTAGCCCGTAGTATAGTATTGCTGTCTGCTATCGCAGCTAGTGGCTGGCTGCTTCAAGCGTTGATTACGTCTCATCATCACCCTCGAGGTGCAGTGTTTGGCTTATAGGGCTTCCAAACCTCCTTTGCAACTTTTAACGGCGAAGGAGGCAACACGTTTTATGTTAATTGCGGGAGGTTTGTGCAAAATACAGGATACAGGATTTATACTGAGCATTGCAATATTTTGCTTCACGATAGCCTACGGTAACAATCGTCATGTCCAATTATCGATTTGATACATTTAAAGCGCCTAACAATATATAAAGAACAAGATGGAATAGATGATTGAAGGCTATAACTCAATATTTTTTTTACTCTACTTACACGATATCAGTAGTATCCAGGGTATTGCAATGTACCACAATACGTATTGTATCATAATCTAACTCAATACAGTCGTATTGTGACCCGTGTGTTGTAATTAATATACAGTGAGGTCCATGCCAATACCCTGACATACTGGGCATGCAGCACTGCTCATCACATGATGGACAAAGATTGATCAAATTATTTCAAGGTTCTGTGGGTATATTACAATATGGAAGTACAGTATAATGATATGCAATTGAGGAGTGGAGCTTTAAACGTAACCTGACATGCCAGAGGAATTGTTGTCACAAGTCCATCTGGGGAGCTGTACATTGAACCTGTTTGTAAACAAATATTTGGCAGTTGATTGGATGAACCATCTGGTCGTTTGGTCCGCACACCTAAACCACGCCCGTGTAGCTATAAACTCGAGGCTGATTGGAAAGTTCAGTTGATACTCGGACACATTCAAAATGATTCCTAGGCTTTCCAGACTGATTCTCATGGCAAATTTAAACTGAAGCTTGCGAGATCAGGATGGTCTCGCGAGGCTACTTTAAACTCTCCCTATCCAGAATGCACCATCAGCATCACAGACGTGATACATCTTGACCTTGAGCAGGATGAACACGTCAGATGAATGCGTCAAACTACAGCAGTATGGGTCTTGTAATTATTTTTTCTATAACCGTGCACAACAGGAGTTGAGCTAGAATCCGCACTAAATCAGCGGAGAAGGCTTTCATATTTCACAAGTTAACAAGCCAGGGAGATCGGAGCAGGGCCAGACTGATGTATGGGCTCTGACTTACTGTGTAATTTAAGATGCGTAATGGTTTATTGCCATGGAGCTGGGCTGCTCGACACCCATTAAACACTGTAGAGGGGACAGAGAGAGAATGAGCACCATGATAGCTCTATCAGTTGCTCCTAAATGTAACACAAAAATTAAGGACATTTGTGGTAGATTATTTCTTTGTTGTAACTATTCTTCTTGACAATTGGTCTTATACCATTGGAAAGCCTGATTATTTCCCTTTTAAATGGTGCCATACACAGCCACAACAGCCTGGTCACACACTGCTGTGGGATGGCATCCCATTCTTCAACCAGTATTTGTCACAAGTCAGCCAACATGGCTGTATTGGTCACTCTGGTACGAACAAAATGACCAAGCTGATCCCACACAAGTGTTAAAATGTCCTTACAATTTGTGCATGGCATATTTGCATTAGTGCATTAGCATATTTGCAGTGATACCATGACACCCTGCCCTGTGTTTAAAATGTAACACAATGCTATTATTCTTCTACAGGAGAGTCAGTTGGTAATGGTAGTTGTACGTGTGTACTTGCATTCAGCCTCAGTGACGCCGTGGCTCGTATCTCCAGCCTCAGGAGAACCAGGTTGCCAGGTCGCAAATTAAACATGGTGACGAACACAGGTGGGCAAAATTCCACGTCCACCTCCCGTGGGGGTGTTTTCGTGCAGCTGCGCCGAGCAGCGGGTGAGAGGATATGCTTCCTGCTCCCCCTTCCCCCCATCCCCCCTCTCAGCTGAAGTGGTACGGTCCCGATTCCCGTCTATGCTGTCCTGACTGGCACCCCTCAGGGGAAGATGGCGAGATATGGGGAGATGAGGAATAGGGACGCCTTAGCCCCTCAGGGCCCTGGATACCCAGTCCTCTCCAGCGTCTAAGAATAGACAGAGGCAAGAGGCAACGACAAATAGACATGCCAGCAACAACGTATGTATAGACTGACAGCCCCCCCCCCCTCATTTATATTTATATTCATTATCACCAATGTAGGCTTATGCCGTAGCATATACTGTTGAAAAATAGTTTGTTCAGTATTCATCAGCACTAGTTCTTCTACACCATTTTAGTCGCCTGTTTCCCGCTGCGCTAGTGACAGAAGGCTCATTAGTTCTCTGATAGACTACCCCCCACCCCCCTTCCTCATCCTCCTTCCCACCCAATTCATAGTTTTCAGTCACGTGACCTGCGCGATGAGCTGGCGGGCAAAACAATAGATTAAAATGGCGGCTCATACTAGTCTACCCGTAGAGACGCCGCAAAAACCGGTACATTTCCTTTCCGTAGATTATTTGGATCCCCTCTCAAACAGAGAAAAACAAAGATGTGCACACAAACTACAGGTTTTGGGCACTTGCGATCCATATAAACACGCGAGTCTCGACCGCAGGTGGACAGCCATGCCTTTGGCACAATATGGTCAGGGGTTATTGAAAGTGGAATGATAAAAATCAATTGCAGAAATTTTGCTGCTCAGCCTGTCAAGCTGAACCCACCATGAAGGGGTCAAATACTCCTGGAGAACAAGATAGCAAACATTTAGGATGAGGTACGGGTGCCTTCTCTTTGCAAGGGCAGTGTGTGCTTTCAACAAATGTAACTTAATGTCAGAAGACGATATTTGAGCGTAAAATATAACAATGGCTCCCACGTATATGAACTTGCGTATATGAAGTTGAAAGTTTCGACAGTGCTTCTGTATCATCGGAGGTAAACATAGAAGTAAGTTGCTGTCGCTGATTGCATCTTCTCTTCATTCAAAACATCTAAGAACAATCGGAACACAGAGAGAAGGAACATTTATTTCTCTCATGCCCCTCTCTGAAACCTTTTTTTTTTGCCTTTTTATTTATAGGCCTTTCTCCAAAACCAATTTATAAACATAAAAGCACAAGAAGCTTTAGGGAGCCATGTTGAAATTGCGTAGATAATGGACTGTACTGTAAATGTACTGTTTCTGCTCTTTGTTCAGGTCATGACTCATAGGCTTATACGTCTGATACAAGCAGAAACATTATCCTGCAGACCCAAAGTGCCACATATCCCTCTATGACTAACCCAGACACTAAGTGTGTGTGCCTTGCAGTTGCCTACAATATGTGTGGGTTTGTGAGGAGAGAAGAAATGGAATTGTCACATCACACATTCATGTTCCGTTCCCTGAAGAAAATACGCAAATGTCGCAGCAGTGCAGCCCGTATACATGAATGGAAATAGCTTTTCCCTGCAGGCGTTGGAAACCAGCAGCTTGTGGAACGATAGTATATCGGTTCAAATATTCACCAATTACACCAGCTGTTATAACAAACAATGTTAATTATCTTCTTACCCATGGCCATACACTGTGTCTAAAGTCAATTATTGTGGCTGAAATTGGGTCTAGTTCTTGAGTTTGGCCATCTCCTGTCTCTCATCAGAAGACATTAATGTTTTAAACCCTGTTTGATGCAATAGACACAAATATACAAATACTAATGAAATTATTTTCTGACTGGCTGCTGATGTATGGCTCACATTAATAAACATATCATACAGGGTATCATATTGTTTGATATTTGTATATTTTTGCTGTAGTATATTATGCACTAATAGCTAAATTGATTTCCCAGGCATCCTATAGTTGCTCTGCTCCAGAATATATCAAGTTGTTGTCAAACCACCATAATTACATAGACACCAGTTAAAGGTGTAGTCAGCAATGCTGCAGAAAGATTGTTGATATTTGAACTAGGTCAAAACAAAAACCCATTTCCTCTCAATGCCTACGGTACTTCCTCAGAAGATTCGCCCCCATCATTGGACACCCATTGCCAAGGCTGGAATAGTGTTGTGTGGTGCGGTATGCACCACTTTGTTTGTGTTACTATCTACAGGGCCAGGGCTGTGTAATCCGTGGTGCACCTGATTATTTTTCAGCATGCACAATAAAACAGGCAGCTAGGTAGCGGACTGTGAGGAGATATTCGTTTATTTATCTGACAAAATTGTATCATCTTACTGTCGCTTACTGCACCTTTAACCTGCAGACTCAGTCAGCGGCCTGTGGCAAATCTCATATGGCGGCACAAAGAACACTCCTCTGCTCACACACGTGACAGCAACACATGCTTTGGTAGCAGATGGGCATTAGAGTAATACAACATGCAAACATATAGTGCGTCAAGGCTGCGACGTGACCATGTCAAGTGGTATAAATGGCGTGTGTGTTGTAGGCTGATGTGCATGATTCCCCTGCTGCCTGTGTGATATACCTTTCTTTTCATTAGCTACATGTGAATTTAAATAATGTATACATTTTCTGAATTACATTTCTCATGAAGTTGCACTTAATGTCATATTATTCACCATCCATATGACTAATATGAACAACTGGTTCTCACCATTTGTTTGCAGGTTTCTTGAGCATGAGGATAGAGATAATTAAATAAAAAAGCTTTCCTTCGTCAGAGCATCTGCAAAGGAATTGATGAAAATCAATATGTGCTTTTTGTATTGGCATTAAATTAGTCGCATATTCACATGTATAATGCCATAGTTTAAATGATGAATGGCTAATCTGTCATATAAAGATTTAGTCTGTGATTATTTATTTGTTTATTTATTCAAATCAGTCTTAGCTATGAGAATGAAAAGGATGGGGGGAATAATGAATAATGTCTCGATGATGCAATACTAATATGTGGCTGGCATTGTTTCTATTATATTATCTTATATCATGCAGCCATCCATCCATCTTTCATCCATTCGTTCGAACAGCCTATTTGGATATAAATGGTCTATTTTTTAAAACAGAGCATTAGGAATAGAGTAGCAAACTATTAAAATGTAGTTCCACTTAGGGAGTGTCTAGACGTGTACGTGCGCCATCGTGCACAACGCTGCACGAAGTGTAGCGTTTACAAGTGTGATGTAAGTGTGCCCTCTACTGGTTAGAATTATTGTAGCATACTTGTGTAGTATACAGTTAACCTGACATGCCAGAGGAATTTTTGTCACAAGTCAATCAGGGGAGCCGTACATTGAAATTGTTTGTCAATGCCTGTACTTTAAAAAAAATACTTGACATTTGATTGGATGAACCATCTGGTCGTTTTCAATCGGCACCTAAACCAGGCCCGTATAGCTATAAACCCGAGCTGATTAGAAAGTACAGTTGATACTCGGACACATTCCGAGGCTTTCCAAACTGATTCTCATGCAAAATTTAACTGAAGCTCGCGAGATCAGGATGGTATCGCGAGGCTAGTATACTGTAGGCTCTGAGAAACAACCAACTCCATATTCCCTGCAATAGGAAACGTGAAAAAAACTTCTTGATAGTTCTATAGCATTATTAAAAAATAGCTTTCATTGCTTTGTTTTATGCTGTCATTATCTTCAGAAATAGCCTATCCTATCCGGTAATGTGAAATATTCAATAGATTTTCTGAGTTCACACATTCCTACATGCATGTTGCTCAATGGTATAAATGCACCCCCACCCCCTCCCCCCTCACCATGTTGAAACAGGCTGCAGATGGAAGGGGGAGGGAGGATATCAGGATTACACACACACACATCCATCTGGGCTGCAGCATGGAGTGGCAAACAGCGAGCCATACACACGGAGAGGTCACATGCATGCGCACACGTGTGCATAGGCTGTGCGTGCACATGGGTGTACATGTACAATCGCGTGATTACATAATCGATTAAATGTTTTTTTAAATTAATCTGAGTGGAGTGGAGTAATAAATAAGGACGTTGCTTTCAGTTTAGCGCACTTTCTCCTCCCTCGTGCGTATAATTATGTCTTTATCATGGAACAAGGCCGGCAGCCGCGTTGATAAATGTAACGCCTTTTCAGATGCCCTCATACATAATCTGGCCGGCTGCCAGCTCCGTCAGCAGACATCTCTGTCTGTCTGCTCTCTGCCGCTTAACCATCCCTCCCTATCTCTCACCAGAAGACAAACGACCCGCTCCGGGCTTCCATCGATTATCATCCCTCTCTGTCTCGTTGTCTCCCTGAACACTCCCCCACCAACCCACCCCACACACACTGCGAATGGAGCGCACCTCCCCGCTCCATTCGCAGTCTCTCATTCTGTCGAGCTCATTTCATTTTCATTTTCTTTTTTTCTCTCCACACCCTGCCTCACTATCGATCGAGGCGCTGTAAGTGTGATGTCTCTTTTTCAGTGCATGCTCTCCGCGGCCCAGTAATTCCGCCTGGCTAGCAGGAAGCGCATGAATAAAGAGAACACACATCCCATATTTTAATATAGCCTACTTCTCGGCTTCTCGAGTGAGACTGTCAATCTTCCCATAAAAGTGCTAGACTTTGGGGTCAGCAGCATCTTGCCTGAGTTAAAATTAGCCACCGCAGCCATCAAAACTTGGCAAAAGACTGCCATTACAATCATAAACAACGGCGTGCAAAGTGAAATGACCTGGTCGTAAAAAGCTGGCTGGTCTAAGGAGTTGACATGCAGTTCTAGGCTCTATAAAAACGGCCTTTGCTCGCGGCTCTGTGGCCATTAGAGGGAATGACGGTTGCCATATATTTCAAACAGGGCCCTTGCTTTGCCTATTGAAGTTGCAGGTAACCTCCAAGTCATGCTCTTGACAGTAGGGGAAAACAAATGATTATCATAAGAGGGTAAAGGTAATATATATATAGACTATATTTCACACACCTATGACAGGAGCTTCTGGTGGGAGTCGAAGCTGGGTTCTATTGAACTTCCATTGAAGTTGCATGTTTGACAGGCCATTACTCTCGCTAAAGGAGTTGCTCTCCCAGGCCCCAGTATGTGTGAATGAGCTGCTTGTTTATAGTTTGAAAGGGAGATTTCAGTGATCTCATTTCACAGTATTTCACTGTTCAGCAGCAGTTTTGACGTATTTATGAGTTAGATGACAATTATAAAGTCAACGCTTTGCGATACTAAATGCTACAGTGAATGTCAGTGTTGTGACAAACATATGAGAAATCCATCACGCAGTTGAGTTAAAACCTCATACTTATGGAACTTCGGAAGTATATATATATATGGGCATATATATATATATGCTAATGAGAGAGAGAGAGAGAGAGAGAGAAAGGTGAGAGAATACAATGCGTTGAATTTTCAAAGCTTTCCGTTGACATAACTGGTGATTACCACTAGGTGGTGCCATAGTAGGTTAAGCTTCTATACTTGTCATGGAAACGACGCGCGAAGGAGGTGGTATAGCCTACAACAAGGTAGAACATAAAATGTCAGCATGCATTATTGCCTAGGCTAGAAACACTGGGTGGATGTTACTGTTAAGAAGATAACTTTAATTATTGTATCCAATTAGATTTTTTAACACGCAGGGATATGTTGTTATGCAAATAAAATAAAATGAAAACAAACAAATGCTAAATGCACAGGGAATTTCTCCAAATACAGAAGTTACACGTCTGAAGTTGATGTGTCCCATGCAGTGTATAGCCAAGCAGCCCAGACTAAACAAACATATTCTGCTTTCCGGCTATGGACAGAGTAAAATAATTCCGGGGATTATGTGTCATGTTGCTTCTCTGTTTAAATCATTAACCGTGGCTCTTGGAAAGGAGTCCTTCAGAAAGAACAGCAAAAACACACATCTGAGTTTGAACCTGAAGTTTTCCATGTTTCTACATTGGGAATCACAACATACAGTAAGGGTAAGATGAATAAAGGAATAAACAGCCATTGTAACGCTTTAACACGCATGGAGACACTTCAGGTTGATGCACAACTGCTATCGCTCTCCTGTCTTCTCCCTGGAGGTCAAATGTGAAGGCCAACATGCCATTGTTAATAAAACAATAAACAAAAGTCTCCTCCCGATAACCCCATCAGCCAGCATATATCTGCCAATGGGGTTAGCCTTCTGAACCCTTTATATTCGCCCCAACCCTTCATCTTGTATCTATTATCTACTACAGTACACACACACACACGCACACACGTGCACACACGCGCACATAAAACTGCACTTTGTCATCATCATAGACGTCAATGCATGGTGGGACATCAAGATACTCATCGTATCCGGTTAACACATGAAGAGTTTAGATGCAAAAACCTCCAAGTGCACCCAACATCTTTTGTGTTTAAATTGGCAATATTGAAATAATTACTGTAGTAAAATTTTTGGAAGATATTACTTTTTATTCAGTGACAAGCAACCTTTTACGGTAATTGTAATAAAGGTTCAATTTGTGAAACAAATATATACAACTAATAATAATTGCTGTTTTAAATAGCTAATTGCTACTTTTTTTTTTTCAGATGGATGCATCTGAACTCTTCACATGGATGGCAAAGAGAGACGTTCCTCGAGACGTTGTAGACCCATACGCCCCCAGCATATGTGATGTTCCCCGGGCGTGTTTGAAATCCAAGACACGCCACAGGAGGGGCCCCTGTGGCCCACAGGACACCCAGTATCCCAGCATGCTCTGGGGCCTGCGAGATGGAAGAGAGAGCACAATTGGATTAGATACCAAAATAGAGTCCGTGTTTGTTTTAATCAGTCTGGTGACACAAGGGGCTCTTGAAAGCACTGGGGAAAGAAAAGCCTGGAGGGGGGGAGAGAGAGAGAGAGAGAGAGAGAGAGAGAGAGAGAGAGAGAGAGTG
>JAODTR010010240.1:17213-29186 GCA_025399935.1 Amblyopsis rosae | reverse complement strand
GGTCCCTTGCTGAAGCTGCTGCCCCCGCGACCCGACTCCGGATAAGCGGATGAAGATGGATGGATGGATGGATGTAACGTGATATACATGTTATAACATTTAACGTTTGTTTTTGTGTATAGGAGGTCTTGCTGCAATAACATGCTGCAAACTGCATTGCCAGGTGAATATACCTTTTCATTCTCCACAGAGGGTGTTTGTCGATGCATATTTAGAACGTGTTTAGAAATGAATACATAGAACACTAGATTTGAGTATAACCACAACGAATGTGCCAAGTGCTGCTAGTGTAATCTTAAAAAGTCAATCAGTTGAAATATCTTCGACAGCCCTGTTGTTTGTGGCAATTGCAGTGATTCGTGTGGCGTGTAGACCGTTTAAGAAATCATATAGGGGTGGGGGAGGGTCATGTCATATGCTTCTTGATTCACTGGTGTCAAGTCAGACCTCATGCCAGCACAAAGGGAACGTCTGAGATGCCCCCTGATGCAGCCATAGAGGGGTGTGCCTATGGCTTCTTGTTCTCATGAAGAACATACGGACCCCTTTGTCCTTTACTGTTGAGGGGCAATGAGTTGATTTGCCTAGACTTAAAAAGCCTGTAGGAGTCCACCATGTGACCATCCCCCCCCCACTGTAGGTTGGTGTTTGTAAGGGGGGAGGGCAGGCAACAAGTAAGGATTTCTGTCTTCAAATGGTGGTGTGGGGCAGCAGCTGTGTGGATGGGTGGGCTGGGCCCAGCCTAATCTCAGCTAAGAAGTAAGATAGTAGATGGAGAACATGCCAAATCAAAATGTTACATCAATAATGTAAAAATACTGTTCAATATGTATTTTGTGTTTAATGTACAGGCAATGTGTTTATACAGAATAAGAAATGCCCCTCAAGGGTTCTCATAGCTGTGAGATATGCTTTGGCTCATTCTGTGTTTACGAAATATTGGCCTGTCACAGGAAAAGTATGTCTTAACCATCTTCCTGTCTGTTGCATGGGCAGAAGCAACTTTGCAAAGTTTGTAACTACTGCACCATATATTGTTACACCATATATTGTAAACTAAAGACTGCACTGTGATGACATGAGACATACATGTTGGTGTTAATATTGACAAAAATCCAGATTTTCTACAAATACGGATATTATGGTCTGAAAATGGCTCTACATGTCAGCTAAATATTGCCCTGGACTGTTGCAGTATTTATTGTCACGTCACATCCTCAAATTCAAATGTTAATGGAGCCCCCCCCTTCAGTTCCTTGACAAATTTTTAAAAACATTTTCCCAAAGTTGTGCAATGGATTGAGTCAGGCTCAGAGCTTGGGTGCAGTGACACTTTTTAATGTATCTCTGTGATATTATGATTTTTTTAAAGTACTTTTTTTTTTTAAATTTTATATTTTGACAGAACTGCAATTATTTCTGTGAAACCACATCAGATTATTTGAAGCATGTGAAAAGTGGGAAACATATAAAGGTAGGCCAATATCCGTGTATATCAAATGTAATTAACATAATTGTTGTTCAGCACTAACAGTATTTCTTCTTAAAAAAATGCTTTTGCAGGAGGTGAAGGACATCTTTGGCTCAGGTAATTCTTTATCAGCTATTTTCTGAACCCATATCATCAATTCTATTTAGAACACATTGGAAAGCTATAAGGGAACCATTGAGCAAACACGCAGCTGCCTCAAAGACATAATATATTTATCAATGAGAAATATTCTTCAGCATTTTCAACCTTTGTTTGTTTCACTAGGCAAATCCAATGGCCAACAAGGTATTTTTCTCAAAATGTTTTCACTACTCAAAGCAATGTAGAACTTTTGTTAATTCATTGACTCTGTAGCTACATTTCATAATAACATCATTATTAAATCAAATATATTTATCCTGCCATAGATGCTTCATTCCAATACATGATGTACCCTACATGTTAAAACTGTTCCATTCCAAAAGGTTACAAAGTAGTTTTTACCATAAATGTAATCTCAACATTCCTGGACTAATCTTATATTCTTTTTATGTCAGTTGGCAGGTTTAATTTGAGCCTCTACCACTATCTCAAAGCTCAGCCAAATCGCAATGAACCAGTTATAGGTGAGAGGTGAAACCATTTATTTAATATTTATGTGAAGAGTGGCTTGTCACTACAATCTTGCTTTTCCATCCAACTTTTTTTAGGAGTTCCCTTAATAGGGGTGTGTCTCAGCTCCATGTCCAACAGATGTCCTGTTAACTTCTGCATTGCTTGTAAAGAGCGTTTCTCTGATGCTGACACAAAGGAGCACATGAGCTCTCCTCAACATATCCTGCATGTTCTGGTGAGGACTAGCTTGTTGTTCTTTTTTTTTTGTCATTTTCAATATTTGAATACAATGTCGCTATTTCAATGTTTTGTTATTTCTGCATTGTATTCACAAATGTATAATTTCTGGGTAGGATAGCCTTGAAATAAATCTGTTTATACCGTAGATATACCAGAACCCGCAAAGGTTGCCTTTTGCCTGGGAGAGGAACATGAGCGTGGACACTCTGAGGAAGTTGGCGTGGAAGGAGGAGTACGACAAGGGAAACAACGCGATGGTGCTGAAGGTAAACTCTAATTAGGAGAGGCCACCATCTAAAAGACACTCCATGTGCTGCAGTGATGCTCCGTGTCATTTCTCTGTCTTGTCAGTGTGCCGTAGTGCAGCGGAGTAAACCTCCATCTTGGAGTGTTGACACTGTTGGATTTGCACCGGGACGGGCACGAATGATGATGTAATATCAACGTGTCCATGTTATATTGTGGTTGTTGCAGAACATCAGACCTCGCAGACATCAGTGGACTTTTGTCTCTCTTTCGCCATGCTATAATAAATACTATATTCAAGCATGACAACAAGTACTATCTTAAGGCTAGCATACACCAAGGCGTAAAGCTGACATGATACAACAAGATAAAATGCATGTCTGCCTCACCACTTAGTAGCCACAGTTATCTTTTTAATCCGTGGGCCGTTGACCATTGTGTCCTGGGCCTAATGTTTTGGCTGCTGCTAGAGGAAGTGGGATTCTAGTTTACAGAGACATACTGTGCCTTGTAAATTCTAACAATTATCACACAGCGGAATGTCCATTTAGTTAGTCATTTTCCAAAATGGTATGCAGAAAACACCTGTTGGAAGGGGGTGGGCAGTTCAGTAGAAAATGTATACAAGATGCATTTGAAGACAAAACGAAGTACAGCAGTGCATCCATAAAGGTATATTAGTCTGTCAGTGTTTGAGTGTTTTCCCATCACAGGATGTTTTGTCTTTCACTCAGTGTCTGTATTGTTACACAGATTCATTGTGATATATTCACTCATACCACCATTCAAATTATATTGCTTGGAAATTGAATTATGGCTTTAATTCCGGTGTTCTCTGGATCTTGACTGGTTAGACCTCTCATTTTTCTGCAGGTGTTTGATATACCATACCACATACTGGCTGACCTCAACTTGAAATCCTATTCAGATGGTATGGAACTGACTTTGTCTTTGGCTTGGGGAAAATAAAGATTTGTTATAAGATAGTTTTACCAGGGACTATGTAAAAAATCTAATGTAAGTTGCATTCATACAGGATACGTAATATTTATTATTTTTCCTATTAATCAGGAATGGAAATATTGACCAGCATTTTATTTACAAATGGCTACATTCCAGATGTGTAAATTGCAGACAACTAGCTTGTCACTGTTGGAGAATCCAATAGAAAACTCAAGATATATTTAGAGCTTTTATTAACATATCAAATAAAAGCAGATTAGTCTGCAGAGCAACTGAAATACAACCGTAGACTCATCTGAAATACCTACTGTATAGGAATCTTGCCTCTTTGGCTCCAACCCTATGTTTATTTTCAATGTTAAGATTGATAGTTCTGTTTATTAAAGAGAGAGCCTATTCCTTTATTGGTGGACGAGACAGAATGTAGCTTGTCTCAAGGTCAGTACCAGGCAGCTGATGTTACACTGTAATGTGTTCAGATGTAGGCACCATTGTTTGGTTACATTCCTTTTTATGATATTACAGTAAAATAATAAAATAGGATAAAGAAAACACAGGAAGTATATTTGTTTTCCACCATGACAGCACATAAGTAATTGATATTTTACACATCAATAATATGGCATGCTATTGCATTACAATGAGTTTATTTCCCTGAATCTGAAGCCATTGGCTACTTAGTTATTTCTCTTAACCTCCCTGGGGTAAATAAACCAGTTCAAATGGGGCTTAGCTCAAACATTTTCCCCTTCTTTTTCCCATTTTGTATTTGTTCTATCATACTTCACAGTCTTAAAGACACTGAATTGCTTCCAGAAGCACTTGAAACATAGAGGTTAGTAGATTTAATCAGCATTTTATGTTATTACCTGGTTTTGTCTCTGTGTAGTCTTTTTCTAACATGTCTGTGTTTGTTTACAGTTCCACGGTGTGCCACAATAGGCAACCTCAAAAAAAGTGAAAGCATTCCCTTACTGGGTAAGTGGTGTAGAAAGACGTTTATGTATTAGCAAGTGTGCCAATTTGGTTCTCAACTACATTTTACATTTCATCATGCCATTCTGACTTATAGAAAAATGTAATGTAGTTAGGATGTCTTTTATTTTCTCTCCAAATATCTCCATGGTTATTTAGCTCCTGCCTTTTATTTTTCAGGGCTGCAATTTCTGGTTCGGCACAGTGTGTCATTTGACAGTCTACAGGATGTGGGATTTTTGTGTTTACTGTGTGGACAGAAGCTGTCTGAAGTAGAATACACTGCTCATGTATTCAGTCATGAACATGTCACAAAGTTTCTGGTGAGCAAAGTATATGTATTCTTTTTCTTAAGGAAACTGTAATGATGAATTCTTGGGTACGAGAAATACTGTAGAGCAACTTCAAATTACAGTGATTTGAGACTGGACATATAAATCAAATGAATAAAGGTCTAGTAATGGCAATGACAGTTCATGGAGGTCATATATACTCTTGGTGATACGATCTCTTTAATGTACGGTCCACATAAGTTTAAACTAAGTACAAATATTCTCCTAGATGCGGTCTTGTATCTATGTTACTACTGTAGGTCATTTGGCAGTACTCGATCATACAATATGGTGGCCTATGCATTTCGGTAGGATTTGCATAAGCTTAATCACCTGATCTATGCACATTCCAGAAACGTATTCGCAAACATTTATTAACATCAATAAAGCAGAGTGCACTTGTTTCCCAGCAAGTGGTACGAGAGATGTTAAGGTCTAATTGGTGTAACAAAGAGTGTCTGTGATCTGTGCACCGATCTTTTAAGGATTAGTGTGTGTGTGTGTGTGTGTGTGTGTGTAGGAGCGAGCCCATCCAGGCTCATTGGATGCTGACGTTGTAAATGCAGAGCTATTGCTGGACCTCGCAAAGCAGGCACAAGAGATTCACCCCGTCACTCATATACAGGTAATGGCAGGCACCAAGCAGTACACACAGATTCCAGGCTGACTTTCAGGTTGGATTAAACGGGGCTGGTAATGCTTGGCTGGGCTTGAACAGGACAGTATTTCAAAGGATACCAGTGTGAAAGACTTGAAGACTCAATCTTGAGTCCCAATTTTGGGCCTGGTCAGGGGAATATTACAAAACTTGATGTCTTGTGATGTCTAGAAATGTAGATAGATCTGTGGTCATTCACACAGTCTGGTGGAAAAAGTATACATCTTAATTTAATTACATTATTTTATTAATCCTATTTTAATCATATACTTTTATATCTTACATTGTCATGAATGGAGAGCATATAGCTCAGAGGCCTGACTCCTGCATATAATCCTCCTTTGCAAAACAGTCTGTCTGACATTAAGACACTTCTCAGTTGACCTTGGAGGAGAGAGTGCTTGCTTAAAGCTGATATAATCTGACATATACACCTGCTTTTTAACTCGTAAACACAATCTTAAAAAATGAATTGGAAAGGTTTAATGTTAACTAAAAAGTGAACATAAGATTGAACACTATGTACTAAAATACATAATAATAGGAAGGCCTGAGAGATGCATTATTTCTACAATATGTGATATTATATAATACGCTCTAAGGTTTTCTGTCTGGTTTTGTAACCGGTGCAAACGCATAGCGAAGCATAAACCCCTTCCTCCCCCCTCCCCCCTCCCCCTACATAACATAGTTTTTGTGCCATCGTTTGTGACCCCCTCCCTGTATACATAACTTAATTTTTGTGGGTCATGGCTCAGAACCTTTGTAAACCACCTGTGTTTTGTTCCCATTGTAAAATATTCAATAATCTACATGTATAATGCACACTTTCGTTGTACAAATGGCACATTTCTTTTTTGAAGTCTGTACAGCTGGACAAACCCATCTGGGAACCCTACAACTATCATATAGGTGAGTTTGTGTGTGTTTAATGATTCAGTTTTCTGACATGCTTTGACTTTTTTACATTTGTATTAATAAACAATTGTTTCAGCTTTTACCATCCTCACCGCTGCAAAACTGAAAAAACAGAAACAAGTCCTTTTGCCTGTATTGCAAGCAAAACAGAAATTGAGTAAGATTTAAATGTATTGTTTTCCCCTGTTGTGTGTGTATATGTTTGCTCTTCCTATAACTGCATGCCAATAGTAAGAGACTATCTTTTTTAGATTGAAATTATAAATGGGAAGCTTTCAATAAACATGTGTATATCAGATCTGTCTGATATTTCTGTGACATTAGGAACTTTCAACAGCAGTCAGCATATCTGAAAACCCTCCGTTAGTGATATTGTTGCAGAAATCTGAGGCAATCAACATGAATCTGTAATATTCAATCAAACCTGATTTACCTTCTTTTAATCCCTTAGTTCCTACAGCTACTCTACAAGTGGTTAACAAGGACACAGAGAGGGTAGAGAAAGAAATGGCCATCCAAGGGAAGGAGAATACTATCAAAGAAGGTTCAGACGAGAGAGAAACCTCTCCAAATATTATTTTAGGGGAACTGAAGACGGGGTCAAGTGGCCATGACTCTAACAAATCCAGCGAGCAGACACCAGAGATGGATAATGGGAGCAAAAAGGCATACCCAGAGATCACCTGTGAGCAGCCTTTGAGCCAAGAAATGTTCTTTGAAACAAAACCAAAAATGGAAGAGGTCACTTATAAAATCTGCACGGCACAGAATATGACGGACAGTCAAAAAACGCATGAGTTAGACGTTCAGAAAGAACATGAAGGCAAATCGCTTGGTACCATATATGGAGAAATGGCAGCAAAAAGACAGGTTAGCCAAGATGGTGGGGAAGAACCTGTGAATAAAAAGCGCTGTCTCTGTACTGACGGGGATGGCACAATTCATACTGGAACACACACAACCCCGCAGGATGATCATACAGAGGGCATGAGTTCTGTGAAAGAAGGCGGCATGCCAAATAATGGTGTGGAAGTGGAAAAAGGTAGAGCATTTTTCATCTTTAATTTTGTCTGAATCAAAGGTCTCTATTTCCTTACTGTGGTTCTGTTTCAGCAACCGCTCCCGTCAACCCTCCTGATGTTGATCTATGGAGTTACGTCAAGCTAAAAAAACGGGAGCCTGTCATTGGTCAGCATTACTTATGTTATGATAACATATTTCATTTAAAAATGTATTTATTATTCCTAAAACCTGTTTGACAAGATGACAAAGTAGGCCAAATCCTTCTGAATTGGCTATCGCTACACTAGCAATTTCTATTTTAATGTAAGATCGACTCTAATAATAATTAATTTATAACCTGCAGGCTTAAGTGCTCTTATTGAATGCCATTGTGACGCCAATGATCCCATCTATCTATGCAAGAGTTGCTCCTTAAAGATCCCTGAGAAGAATATTGTCCAGCATATTACTGGACAAGGTCACCAAATCATGTATCTTGTAAGTAAAATATATCAGATTTATCATTAAGTTTATCAGAAATGTCAATTGAGAGGTTCAGATAGATTTAGCAGTTTATCAACTTTGTGTGTGTGTGTACATAAACTTGGAAGACTAATGAGGTCAATATAAAAGATGTATATGTTTATACAAATATTTCTAATTGCAAGAATTGCCCTGACCCTGTATTCTGGTTTCCCCTTTCAGAGAAATGTGTTGCAGAGAAGCGTGTCCCCATCTGAAACGAGTACCAGAGATGCAGCTGCTATGCATGAACATGAAAAAGGATATGGCAATGCACAGGTTTGACTGAAGATCATATCCATTCAGACCTTTTGTCAATAATCCCTTTCATTTAAGATATAGTGTTGTCACAACAATCTGCTCAGTGCCTATGTAGCTTTAAAAGTGAAATGACAATGGAAATACTTTGTTCTTGTGAAACACCATCAATGTATCTAATGGTAAATGGACTGCATTTAAAAATTTTCTAGCACTTCACTTTTCTAACCAATTTTACATTTTAACAAAACAGAATCGGTTTAGCAGGACAGAATCAAATATATTTCAAATAAACCCATATGTAGCTTGGTCTTTTCAGTGATATTGTAGGGGCAGTTGTTGTTATTCACAGCCAGCTACCGCGACAGTTGTCATGTTGTTGTCTTTGTTTTGATGAAGCGCTTTGCTGGCGATGCAGGATGTATGTAAAAAGTAGCAAATTTGGTGAGAAATTTAAATGTTCCCGTGTCGGGCAGTTTTAACTACCGTATCTCTTCGAGTGTCCCTTGTCGACTTCTATATAATCAATATTATGCCACACTTTCGGTGTAAGAAAAACATGACGCTCAAATGTTGGAAAATGAAAATATTGACTACTGTAATTTGCACAGGCTAAACCTGAAATATGTGGAACATGCAGACTGTATAGCATGTAGTGGCTGGTGATCAGACGATTTGTGGGAAAGATATGTAGTCTGTCAATTTAAACAGATGTTTTTAGTTTTTTTTATTAATTAATGAGCCGCATCATCACATTGCTTAATGTTTGATCAATCAAGTTTGATTAGCGTAGACTATTAATATTTAATGGTTACAGCATAAATACAATATGTATTAATATTACAAAAAAGGCCTGTCAAAATGTACGTAATTTATAAATACATTTTATATTGGCACACAGTTTACAAGCGTAATATTGAGGTAATTAAGAGATTCGCTCAAAATATTTTTAACTCGTATTAACGATAATGCAGCCCAGCTAACACAATGCATTTTGTTTTCTAGCGTTATAAGCAGACAAAACCATTATTATTTTCAGCAGACCTTAGTTTCATCAGTATTATGCTAGACAAACCGTTTGTACCGCTTTAAAAAGTATTTATAAAAGATCTAATTTTGTATTTTCTCTATTGCCAATATTGCCAAGCAAATGCCTTCCTCCCAACATATTTGTAAATCTGAATACATACGTTGTACTGTTTGTTACTTATTAAGTCCATTATATTCAAATTTTTGGGTAGAAAATATGATCGCTGGCCAGATTGTTAGCTGTCAGCAAAAGTTCAACAGCAGAATTTAGGGCCGTGCCCAGCTTGCTCCTGCCACCGCTGCTAAAGTTTTTGGGTTTACTCCCACGGCACCAACACACATGAATAGGATTTAATGACGTCATGCCGGCGTTGCCGCTGGTAGTGTGAATGCCCCTTCAGCTTTCAAGTCAAAGATTCACCCATTAGGGAGTAAATACTCACGTTTGGCTTTGTTTACAACCGGCTTCAGAGTTGCCGGCAGCTTAATTCGCATCACTGCACTTTAGCGAGGGCCAGTGTCTTTGCCTGTTTGAATTCACAATATAGGATTCGATTGGAATGCCTTGCTTTAAAAACAAGCACACCTCTTACAAACACTCACTGTAGAATATCTGTTTGTCTTATATGATCGCAGCGTAGTTTGATTCAACATGCAATTAAGGACTATTAAAACAGCGTCCTGTTTCAGGACTGGTAGATTTCCCTCAGTGTAATCTGTAAAATTGACGGACGGCCGTCAGATTTTCCCATCACAGTTATATAAATAAATATTCAGTAAATTACTGAATATTTTCAGGTAACATGACCTCTGCTGTATGGTATTGCCTCACATTCACCTGTTCACACACTGATGGTGATGGCTGCCATGCAAGGCAACACTGGGAGTAGTTAGGGTTATCACCTATCAATTTATCTGTAATGATGATACATTGATAATGATGCACAATCTGTATATGGCTGGTCCTCCTAATGAATGTTTGCCCTGCTGTGGTTTTTGGATATTAGGTTGTTGAACTGGATCAAGAGAGCTTAAATGAAATCATCAAACAAAACTTTACAAATGGTAGGAACATGCAATTTTTGACATTTACAACTGATAGAGCCCAAAATAGGTTGCTTTTATTGGGCATTTTGGTTATATCAATGTGTGTTTGACCAAAAAGTAGTGTGGTATATTTTGTGCTTAAGATAAAATGTTGGAGATTGGTCATTGGAGATGTTTTTGTGCTTATTTGAATAAGTGGGGGGGGGGGGGGGGGTGATATTGTCACCTTCCTATTTTGGTGCTGTTAGATGAACTTTCAGCAAACTATTATGGTGCAGGCTAAGACAACAGACATCAAAGTAATTCTTGGGCCACTCTGTTCTTTATCTTCACAGCTATAAAGATAGTGGAAGAGCTTTCCAGTCAGAAGGACTCAGTGTGTGGAAAGATGCAAAGAATTGAGAGCCCTGATATCACAGGTTTACCACCACAGAGTCCTTGTAGCCATCAACCGATTTCATTGTCTCCTCACCATGAATCCGGAATGTCTCTATTTACCTGGAAGCCTGAATTGCAATGTACGTCATCCAATAATGAGCTCCAAGTGCAGGTCAGCCCATTGACAACCAGCTGTCCACATGTGGATGATAATGAGCCAAAAGATGTAGACCCAAAACAGATATCTCTGGAGTTGTCAACCTTCCTCAATAGCAACATGAGGACACAGCCCATAATTGGTAAATAATACATTACCATGTGTTAATTGTTGACTATGTTTACAATTTTTTATGTCTGTTGTCTTATTCAGTAATGATGTTGATTAGTTACATGTACATGTTAAATATAACTGCAGTGATCCCATACTGAAAAATGGGGACAGATCAAGTGCTTTCAAGTTTCTAAACATAATCAACAGTAAAAGTGGGCATGCTTTGTATTGATGGAATGTAGATGAACTACGGGTACGAAAGAGTTCAATACATTCAACACGTGATATCCTCAAAATCATAACGTGACAATATTTGAAAACTTTCTGGTGCATGTAGCTGCAATATTACATGATGATGATGATGTTAATTCTGATATACTTTCTTTTAGGTTTAAGTATGATAACAGAATTCCAGTGGCCGGAGAAGTCTGTTTTGAATCGTTTCTTTTGTGACTGCTGCAAGGAATTCTTCAGCAGTACCGCATGCATACATCATCTAATCTCTACCCTTCACCGTTACAACTACATTGTAAGAGGCAATGATGCATGTGGTAGTAACCAAATCATTTATGGACATAATCTGTTACATCAATTGTCTGGAAATTGATGTTCGATAGCGGATAATAAGATTAAGTGTTATCAGACCAGCATTTTTTTTTTGTTTATTTGGTAGCCTACATGAAAAGTAGAAACGTGAATTGAGCTACAAATCAAGTACAAATGTGGACAGTGTTATGTACATCCATAATAGTTTTAATTAAACCAGTAATTTATTACAACAGCAATTCCAAAAATTGATTTATACATGTAATTCACCCTGTACTATACAGGAATCACTACAACACATTGTGATGTATTAAAAATACATAAATATATCAGTCATTTAAAATGTGATGACTGCGACACTCAAATGTAGGGACAGTTGTGTTTACCATTGTATAAAATCATATTTATTTGACATATATTATGACATATTAAATGTGTGGGCACTGTCAACACTCTGAGTGAAGTTGGCAACTAGAATTGGGGGGGGGGGGGGGGGGGGGGG